>QHHH01000092.1:0-198458 GCA_004367485.1 Fusarium citri
GAATGAAATGATTATCAGCTAATAACGAGCTTTCCTTTGCCTATACTATAAATGAGTGCCATTTCGTTGAGTGAATGTTGAATCGGCTAGGCCAGCCTCATTTTCTATCTAACCATGCGACTTATTTGTGATAGCGAGAAAGAGGACCATGCCGAAATTGTCCAAGTTGTTGGTCTGTGAAGTGTTATGTCTGCTACTCACGACTTGAATATATCCAGCCCGAGTCGTTGAAACAACGGGATCGCTGCCAAGGACCAGAAGATCCCCCGCTTATAAGACGACCAATCAAGGGGCATGTTCATTGAAACACTCGATGGAAAGGGCAACCCTACGAATGGAGTGGTGTCGCATTACGATACGGCTAAATGCCAATCCAACCTCCCTTATAAAGACGTCAGCTTACATGGCTTGCAATTTCAACAAATCTAGTCACTGCAATATCAAAGGATCAGAGGATATAGTAGGATAAGAAATTATACACTATGGACTATCAACTAGACTTAAGTTAGAGATAGATATAGATATAGAGGGTTGCTACTCCAAGGTGCGCCATGTATTGTGTCCCAAGGCTCAACCCCATGGAATATGAGAATTGCTAAATGTAGTGTTTTGCTTTGGCCCATGTTACCCATCAACTGCCAGAGTGATCCAAGGCCTCTCCTTGAGGTGCACTGCCACCCCTCTCCGACTCTTTCCAATAACTCATTAAACCCTTCTCTAAGACCTTGGACCATGGCAGTGTTGTCGTGACTGGACAAGTCGGCTAAAGGGAAATCGAGATATGCAAAAGTATATGGGGGAGGGATGGCCACTGATAGGTAGCATCGCGAATATTAGACCGCAGCGTAAACGGGTATATAGTAACGGGTCATGAAAAGTGCCGTTGACTCTCCGGTTGCTGGATGGCAAGGTCGAGCCATGAAAGGCGGGTTAGTTCGCTAGTTTTGGTGTGGGATGAAAGGTCCCAAAAAGAAGAATCGTATTCAAAGCTTTGTCGTGACAAGGTCGTCCAGACGAGTCTAAGATGCATCGCCGGCGACGTTCGAAAAGAAAGAGAATCAAGAGGGAGGCATCTCTTTATTGGAACTGAGTACGGTCCTTCTCCTTAAGACCGCCAATATGATCCATGTCGATCGAGTAGAATTGACCCTTAGCCTCCTTCTCGTAAGCAGGAAGCTGCTCGTCGTTCATGGGCTCCAGACCAACAGCTGAGTTGTCGCCAACGCGGACAACAAGGACGCGGCCGTTTTGCTGTCGGCCTTGGTCGTCCTGCTCGTCGGGGAAGGTGATGTGGATCTCCGGGACGTTGTCGGGGGAGTAGGGAGGAGAGTTGGGGTTGGCAAGCATAGGGCGACCGTCCTGGTTGATGACGAAAACACTGGAGCGACCGTTGTGTGTTGTCTCGATGGTGAGGCCGCGGTGGTTGGCAAAGCGCTTGCTGTCGCTATCGTAGTATGAAGGCAGGCCGTCCTCCTCAGACTTGATTTGCTGCTGCTTCTGGAGACGAGCGCGGCGGAAGAGGAAGAGGATGCCAACCAAAATAAGACCGAGGAAGACAAGGCCGAGAAGGCCTAGCATCAAGTTGATCATGCTGTCGTCTGAGCCATCAGAATCCACAGGCATGTCGGATCGGGTAACGAGGTTGAGAATTGAAGGCATCGTGAATAAAGTTTTCAAGGTTGAGTGCTACGTGGGTACAGCAACGAGTGTTCTGAGTTCGTGATAACGATGAATGCTCCGTGTACAAAGAGAACGAATGTCAGGCCGATTACGTCTATTCATCACAATGTTAGCGAACAATGTCGTAGCAAAAGAACCGCTGTCATCGGGGAAAGCGATTGAGTCGTTCTGTGGCGGTCGTCATGTCCATCTGCAACGCAGGCTCCAATATTATAGCTAACCGCCATCCCGTATCAAGGCCGGAAGAGCCCATCAACGGTTGACAGTCGACATTTGACCAATTCGAGGCCACGGCGATGCCACCAATTCAATGCATGCCATGACGTGTGCTGCAGAAACCAACGGCCGACCCAAACAGACAGGAACTCGAGAAATAGAGGTGGCAGGTGGAGGGTCAGATGGGACAGAAAACGTACGCCAGGGAGAGGATATCGCCAATAGTTCGGTTGGTGAATGCCTGGCGGGAATCGAAACCAAGGTGGCTGGTTAACGGCCTAGATAGTGGGTAGAACGAAGGGATAGAGGGGGTTGGAAAGACCGGACGGATATCAGCTGAAAGAGTGAAGCTGAAGATCCAAGAAAGTGCTGAGAACAAGATGTACAGTACAAAACGATGCCGTAGAGGATATTCACAAAAACTGGCCCGCGAGGATTGGGGTTGGAAAAGAAAAAGAAACAAAGCGGGAGAGAGGAACGAACGGTTTTAGCTGGGGGGAGAGTTGATCATTCCATGCCATATCGACAGGGGAGCGAAATGACCGAGCCAGGATGCAAGGGCACTAGGCGCCGAAAAGGCGCTGGACAGGCACTAGGGCCACTGTTTCCTTGGTTCCTCCAGGGGCACAGTCGCTGCAATTGGCCGCTAATCCAACCGATGGTGGTTGTGCAGGGGCACCTTTTCTGGTGAGCTTGGGGGGCACTTTCCTTGTGAAGGTAGAAGGAGCGGGGCCTCACCGCAGTCGGCTGGGCATGAACAGCCAATAAGACATGTCGCTAGAGTCCCGCTTCGAGCATTCAATGTCACTTTGGACAGGAGATGGAAAGCAGTGTTGGCTCTAGATTCTTGCTCTCTGCTCCTCTCCTCTCTCTTCCTTGTCCGCTGACCCGTTGGTCAACTTGGCTTTTTTCAGAGACTGGATACTCACTGGGATTCGTTGCCTTCAACACTCACATGTCCCCTGTAGGCGCGCGCTTGATTGGTCCGGGCCGTTACTGTCATCCCCGCTTCCCCTGCCAAGCCATGGGTCAAGTCTTTTCACTGGACGAGGACAACGACAACAAAGAACCAGGTCAACTGAGGCCTTTATCGATAACGAGTCGAGGTTACTGCTTGGATTGGACCGAATTTCTTTGTGCTCATCTTAAACAGGACTGAAAAGGGCCTAGGAATCCACGCGACTGTGGCGAGGCAAGCAGAAGGGCTCCAAATTTCGACGCCAATGCAAGGTACGAACGATTATCACATAAAAAGGGACAAGTCTCAAAGACCAGTACAAGCTAAGTCAACGCCACGACGCTTGCGAAGATGAAAAAGCAACTTGGGGATTGAGACCCCGGATTACCTCGAATGAAAGCGAAACGCCTCAGCCGGATGCGCGTGGTGATGCTATCTAGACGTCGTGTCCCTTCTTCTTTTGTTCGTCCCTGCTTCAGATAGAACGAAACAAAGAGATCGATCTTGGATGGACACGGACATAAGCATGCAGCACACGCGTTCGACGATGCACTGCTTCTATTCCTGGTCTAGGTAGACGATCGGAAAAGGTAAAGTTGCGGTCCATGTCTTTGACTACAAGCTTGATCCATGCTTGGTGTGAGGACGGGCACGCAATCGGTGGTTCCTTGTATTATTTCGTCTCCTTAGTCGCTCATCCGGCTTCATTTAGCGTGGTCCCAATAACTGCGCTTTTTTATCAACGATATTTGATCCGATCAGGAGACACATAGGCGACTCCCCTTTCTCGCGGACTTGTCATTTCACCTTAAAGCTTGGACTGGACTGGCACGACCGGGTCTTCGGAAGTTCGGAATCACTCATCCTGACATTCGACTTGGTCTAGTCAGCTCAATAAAATCACCTACTTATTATTCTAAGTAAACAAAACAACACCGCGCGAGTGGCAACGTCATCCCAGTACCCTGATACCATAAGCGAATATCTATTTTTTCGAGGGATAACATTGCAAGAAGGAATCTGCCTTGAATCAGTCTATCCAGACAGATGCAATCACTAGCTGTGCGGCATCCTCTTGTGCCAGAGTCGTCACATTCAAAAAGGGCCAATGAGGGCAGGCAATTTAAACCGTCCGGACAGCCTCACTGCCTGACTCTGCTAGCTTCTTCGCTAGGGGCCGGGTAAGTTACCATCTGAGACTATTCTCTCGATCTTCAGACTCTGTGGGTTGGCCCTTGGAAGAACTTGGCAGATCCATCCATAAATAAGTCATACCAGAACCTGCATACCATAATCGATGGGTTCCGCAAGTTCTGGCTACGAGAGGGCTATTGTGCCAAAGCCGTAGCGCAGACACTGTCATTTACCAAGTGTCTTATCGCAGGTCAACTGGACTGTCTTCCACGACGATGATTTTACTGTTGATAGGAGTTCGCATTGGACAATACATATCGCCCTTGGCAGTTCTGACTGAGATTTCGGCACGGAGAAATTTCATGGACACCATGGTCGTCACCACTTACAGTACGAGTAGGGACAACGCATTGACCAATGCTATCATCTGAAAACTCATGGTCTTTTCATCAGTCTCGAGTAGGAGGGGCGGTTGCCTGGTCATATGAAAGGGCAGACATGTCCCGTACAGGTATGCTTATTTGACGGAATGCAGTGCTGAGGCCATCACCAGGTGCCCAGAATATGAGGTGAGACATGTCGGCATCAAAGCAAAAAATGTTGTGCCAACGAGCCAACGACGAGAGATAATCTTTGGCCGCATCGAAGTCTATGTGGTCATTGGGACACCGATGCGTCATGCTCATGTGTTGGCAGCAAAACAAATACTCAAGAAGCGACGAGAAGTGAGTAGAATTCATTAAAGTTACATGTGTTCAAACAGAATGATTACTGTCACATAGTCGCCACGGGAAGAACTCGTGATGATAATATACTCCAATTCCAGTCCACTTCAGCTCAACTTAAAGGGACGTTGCACCATTGACGAGGGCCCACGATTGCTTTGATACAAACTCTCCCTTGCATCCAGGAGCTATGCGTCGATCCTAGCTTTGTTTATCGGGTTGGATTTTTCTCGGTGGCCGGGAGGCTGTTTGCCTTCACATGATAATATGTACTCAATGATGCTTGGTGCGCGATATGAAGTATGGAATATTCAGGCTTCACTGGCGCAACTTCAGGCTGATAGATGACCACTCCAAGCTTTCCCCGGTTGTTTGCTCGGGCCTTTGATCTATCTGTCCGTCTGTCAAATCATCTCGTCTCGGACCCTTTTGCTTTTTTGAGTCTGTTGAGACAAGTCAGGGACGTGCATCGTAAATTCTACTCAACAGCGGGTCATTTAATAGGGTCTCTGGGTCTGCAGGAAAAGCGAATATTAACGAGAGAAAGGAGGTCACTGCTTCGGACCCTTAATTATAATTACCAGGTAGGTATATGGCAGGGTCAAGAGCTGAAGAAGCGAGTCAGAGAGAGACAATCTGATAATTATCTGGTTCTATTAGTATTGGACAAGCTAATTAGTTGCGGTCCCGAATTGTCGTGAAATTCGATATGGATCTCACCGCATCGTTACATACATATGTACATACCCTATGTTTACATTCTGGCCTATGCTCGGCTTGAGCCTTGATGCAATGTTCCATGAACCATGTCCTCTTCTACATGCTTTGTAGGTAGCTGTCATGTGGTGATTGTGTGACACATTGGATACTGGATCACAAGTGCATAAAGGAGACTTGAGCTGTAATTGATGAACCATTGCCCATATAAAGGGTTATTATTGGCACGGGGGAAGCTTTGACGAGAATCTATGAGAAGCTCTGGAGCTCTATAAAAGCTTCTCCCTGATTAGGATATGTTTATGCGGGTGATGGTAAACCTTAACCCATTTGGGACTGGCGTTCCGGCCTGTTAGAACTATCTGGGTTTAGCCAAGGGGCCGCCCGCCTTGGCTTCTAATCGGAGCGTCTGCTATTCTAGCCGGAACCTTGAGGCTTGAATAGTTAACGGATACATAGCAACCAGCAGCTCATGCTATCAATATTAATCGGTCATAGGAGAAGTGACAAGAGGTTGCCACTATCATCAGGTCATTTACACCGAGCGAGGAAAGAATGGAATACTGGTGATGTAGGTGATGGAGATGAGGAAATGTTCTCTTCAGGGTACTCAACTCATTGTTACCATCACGATACATAGTAGCAAAGCAAAGCAAAAAAACAACTTGTACGATATTCGGGAGATGCAAGCCCCCCTCATTGTACCAAGTAGCGAGGCAACACAAGAGATAGCGGCCAACCACAACCAGCCAAACACTATCGCTGTTCATGTGCGGTTGCAGCCCGGCCTCGGGTTGAACAATGGACAAGGAAATTTGACACAACGGTGAACTGGTTGTATGTCAAAGAGCGGCTGATAGGTTGCCTTGTACAAACCCGACAGCATGTCCTCAAGATATACATGATGCTCTAACACGGGCCGTTTAGACTATACACCGACAAGAGTGAAGAATGGCGCTGTCCATGACGATGTGTAAAATAGACCTCCCAATCAACCTACATGGTATCATTCAGATGGCTGGCAGATGGCTTAGACGTTGATGCTTTTGAGCCGAGCATCGTGATAATTGATGGTCAACAAACGACTATGATCTGGGCCGTTGACGAGTATGAAACCCAGCGTTTCTTCTGAATTCAAGGTTCTTGTTTTCTCCTTCTGTTAAGGCACGTTCTTCGCAGGATAAGTTCTCCGTACAGTACAAGAATTGATCAAGCACGACTGAGCCCAAAGATACTCGAGTATACAATCTGACCATAAGCTACTAAGGTATTACTATCACGTCTATTGACACTGCTATTTAGTGTATGAAACTCATTTTATTCGCTAGGTATTGAGCAACTGTACATCTCCCTGATCGCCATTTCACCCGCGGCATAGCATAGGAAAGCTATCCTGTGTACGATCATCATATCCTATCCTCCCTGCTCATAAAGGCGGCTCAAAGACTAGCTCTGTCTACGGCCTTCTTTACAGAATTCCCTATCCTCCCTACTGCACAATCAATATACTGTCTATAGACAGACAGGGTCTATACATACAGAGGTACGCTTGTCTCGGCCGTCATTCCCCATCATTCCTATCCTATGCTCACCGTACCATACAGCAGAGTACAGTACACAAGGACCCTCACCCTCCCTCTCCCTTTTCCCCTTCGTTCAAGGAGGATCAAGGAACACCAAAGCCGGTTGGTTCTCACTTCTCACCTCTCACCAACTCGGTTCAACTCAACTAAACTTACTCAGGCCTGCACATTCCGACGCCTGCGTACGACCTCAGGTCTGCCCTTTGCCCTTGATCCTATCCAGAAAGGACAAGGCAACCTAGCCAAGACTCGCGGGAGACGACATTTCATGTAAAACCGCTCTACGCCCGCGCATCTCGAGCTGTCTCTCTCTTTACATTTTCTTCTCGACACTTAACCTTGACCTCACTTCAACCTTTCATTCGCCCAACAAACTCTTAATACCTTAATTTGCCTTTACTTTCCCATCACTTATTGGGTTTCCATCTTGGTACCGAACAAACTTGACAATATACCCGCACAAAAGACCAAAAAATAAACGACACTGATAACTTCAACCTTTTCGACAGACGTCTTGCCTAGAGTTTGTTCTTGAACTCTCTGCGTATAGGCGACAAAAAAAGAATCGAAAGAAGTTTAATTTTTTTCTTCTTGACTATTTATATTCGGCTTGGCCCTGCCGCTCCGATTCGAACTGTACAGATCTTTACCGCCCCTGGACATTACTCCATACTATCAAGGATCCTGTTACATTCTTAAACATACTCTACACAAACCCTGGGCAGCATAAACGAGCAGCCCAGACGACACGTTTCAAAGTCCAAAATACATTTTCAATCATCATCAACATCAACATCAAAGATGACGAGAAAACCTGAAGACGTAAGTGAACAAAACCTCAACGTTTTAGTCTATTCTATTCTGCACTACCCTGCCCTTTCTCGTTCTATTCTCAGTACAAATCTACCCCGCGATCGCCTTCCAGGCGACCTACCTCAGGTTGTTAGCGATATCTTCAAGGCCTAGAGTACCAAAATAAAATAGCCTACATGCTAGTCTAAGCTGGCACGGAGTGTCTAATTTATTCTCTGATACCCTGGCTGTCTCTCCCTCGTCCCCTCCCCTCGCCTCCCTGTTCTGCCTCCCTTCCCCATCTTTGTCTGGTCGGTCGGCCTCGCTTGACCTGGTCCAGGGAGTGCGACGTCAGAGATGCTCGTGTGCTGTAGACAATGGAAGTCTCGACCAAATGCATCAGAGTCAGAGCAAGAGCCAGTCAATGTCAGAGTCAAGCTCTAGTCTGTCTGGGTTTAGTGTTTAGTGCACGCCCAGAGTTGAGTCGCTGCTGCTGCCACCTTCCCTCCCTACCAATTCTGGACTGCACCTGCACTGAACTTGGTTAAAAAAAAAAAGACAATGGCTTTGTTGGCCCCTGCCTTATTTATACCTTAACTTAACTTATGCACTCCAAACCAAACCCCATACAAACCACACAGCTTCAAAACATTCTGTTCAAATCATTGTTTCTGACCTTACTACGAACATCCATACTAATATCATTTATTATAGCGCAGAACGCTGGGACGGACTTTCCCTCAGAGCAATCATCACCCGAGTACATCCTCCTCCGCTGCCATGTCTTTCACAGACCACAGCAGTGGTATCTGGAACAACACCCCTTCACGAGGTACGGCGATGCCATATATCTCTCCTGGCCGAGAAACACATGCTTACACCGGAACTTCAGAGAACGGCGACCGACCAAATGGTTCCTTCAATCGCAACCCACCCAGCAGTGCCGCATGGCCTACTGTTTCTCGATCACCCAGCTCATCTCCGAATCGAACAAGAGCTGGAGGCGAAAACAACCAAATGGATGCGATAAACAGTGCATTTCGCCAGCCGCGAACAAACGACGCTTCGGAACTCTTCCCTCTTGCGTACGGTCTTACTCGTGGAAACGCCGAGCACCTTGTAAACTCGATGAACAATCTCAACCTTACACAATCTACACCCTCTCGATCGTCGCCGCCCTTTGCCCACACCCCAAGCAATTCGGTGCACTCTCAGCGGATGAGCAACTACTCAATGCCATACCAGAGCCAGAACCAAATTGCGAACCACCAGGCTACTAACCAGAATGCCTTCACTTCCAACAACAACAGCATAGGTCTGGACGAACGGACACGACCAACGAGCCAGTATTTCCCCCCTGGCACCAATGAGTTCCAGTTCAACCCCACTTCTCGAACTTGGAATGATCACAGTGCCAGGAATCATGCCAGTAGCAACAGCATCGATTTAGCAAATGCAGGCCGTGCTAGCCATGCCTATTCTTCTTCATCGAGCCGCTTCACCCCGAACCGTCCGGAGCAAGGTGTGAACTACGCCCCATTCACGCCCGGCTCAAGTGCATGGGCTCCCGCGGAGTCTAGCTATCGGCCACACGGTAGTGACCGCCGTACACTCAACCTGCCCCAGGCTCTCCCACAACCCTTCTCAATTTCGCCTTATGACATGCAGCAACAAATGGCCCAGTATGCCAGTCAGCTTGCTGTATTGAATAACGCTGAGTTGTATAACACCCGCGGGCCCGCCACACTCCCACATCCTTCTCAGCCGGGCGGCTATGAGCATACAGCACCGAACGTTCACCGAAGCCAGAACTCAAACAAGTCAGCATGGTTGATAACTTTCTGTGAGTCTCTGAAAAACCACGAAAGGAAACAAAGCCTCGGCATAAGCGCCGTCTTTGGCCATGTTGTCGAGGCCAGTGGAGAGCAAGACGCGTCAAGGTTCATCCAGAACAAACTGTCGACTGCAAGGAGCGACGAGAAGGACGTAGTCTTTGACGAGATTGGTCCGAACATGGTTCCTTTAATGATGGATGTGTACGGAAACTATGTCATCCAAAAGTTGATTGAGCATGGTAGCCAGGCCCAGAAAGCGCGTGTGGTCGAGGCAGCGAAGACACATGTGCTTACACTGTCCAGAAATACCTTCGGCTGCCGTGTGGTGCAGAAGATTGTGGAAGGTTGCCTCGTCGACCAGGTTGCTGAACTTCTCAAAGAGATCAAGAACCCTGCACAGCTCAAAGAGCTCATGCAAGACACACAAGGAAACCACGTTATCCAAAAGACTGTCGCAACCATGCCCCCTGACACGTTCAAATTAATTACCGAATATTGCCAGAACAACGCGAGAGAGCTCTCAATGGATATGCACAGTTGCCGGGTTGTGCAGCGAGTGCTCGAGAGGGCGGAGGAGGCAGACAAGAGAATACTTTTGAAACAGCTCCACCAATTCATGGACAAACTCATTACCGATCCTTGGGGAAACTACGTCGCGGGACATATCATCGAACACAGAGGTCCTGAAGATCGGGACCCCATCTTCGAATTGATTATGAAGAAGCTCTCGGAATTTTGCAGGAACAAACTCGCATCCCATGTGGTTGAGAAATGCATCGAATTCGGTTCGCCTGCACAACGTACTCGAATCATTCAACAACTTTGTTCAAGTGATACACAAGACACGTTGTATCTTACGCTCAAGGACCAGTACGGAAATTACGTGATTGGTAAGTATTTCTATCGCCAGTAGTTCTCAAGTAAGCGACTAACACAAGACAGCGAGTATGCTCAAGCACCTCAAGTGGGGAACTGAGGAGCGAAAGCAGTTCAAAGCAGACGTCGTTCGTGAATACCACAGAACCAAGACGTCAGGCTCGAACACGAGATGCTTAAAGTCAATCGACGACGTTTTCAAGGATGACGCGGAGAGAGAAGAGAGAGAAGAGAGCGAGAGGGCTGTCACTACCAGGAACAGCCTCCAGGTCGAAGTAGACTCAGCCGGACCAACTCCGATGTTGACCAACGAAACCAACAGTCCTCAAAGCGACAGTCTTCCAAGCGCCAACACTAGCGCCATCGAGGTTTCATCTGCCAACACAAAGGGCACCGAGGAAACCCTGCGAGTTCGTGATGATGAGGAATAGTTCTGCATCACTTATGTACAGCGGTAACGAAATCACTCAGGTTTGCACGCACTTGCACTGCACCTTGTATTACAAATAGATCGGGAGTCTTGGGATACACCACTACAAACTGAGAGTACTACGAGCTTGAGATCAGGTCGGGTACCTGTTCATGGACATATACCATCGTCCAAAGCGTTTAATACAATGAAGGGCTGGGGTGGTACTTACAGCAAACGACTGGACGGACACAAACCGCTCGTTACAGCGGAAAACTTAGGAAGGCGACAGGTGTTTTCTAATGGGGGATGGGTTCATGATCTGGGTTGTGTTTTTATGTCTTTGCTTTTCTTGTTATGTTATGCTTGTGGTTTTGGACTCACTGGACCATGGTCAATCTTGTACTGAGATCATGAACGGAGACACCTACCTACATATGGATGGATTGGGGTCACTTTATGACTGTCAAGTCAAAGTGATCATCTGTGCCAGTTGGAGGCCACGGCATTGACTGAAAGGAGTAGGAGTTGAGGGAAGGGAAATACATTCAACCGACTGGAAAATGATGAACAGTCTGGAACTCTTAACTAGATAACCACAAACAAAGCGGCCGAGTAGCGGTTTTAGCTAAGCGCTCTGCTATATACTAGGTATGCATTCGAATATCAAGTTTATTACTCCATACTCTATAACTATAACTATGATATCTACGGATAGATATGTATGGTCAATGGATCCTTACCTTACCCCTGCGGCTAACATCGGTAGTTAAGGGGACCCTAGACCCTAGTAATCCTTGAATCTAACTGATTTAGGCGATAGCTATGACGCCGCCACGTGCAGTGCAGATGAGAGAAGGAAGTCAGGACTAAGACTGCCAAGCCAAATGCCAGGTCACTCAGGGCCAGGCGAGGGCAATCCCGATTCCCGCTCCGATATTCTTATCTTAATTAAATTAACTTAACTTAGCAACTTTCCGTTTAACAAGAACAACAAGACGGTAATTAGATATTTGTTTTCATGATTGAACCATTCGAGACTCGGTAGTCATCGCCGACCGACGCCCATCCATCCATACTGTCTGTACTCTTCCTTCGACGTTACCGACATGACAGCCGCCGCCCGATTGACCTTCTTGAGCCCCCAGGTGTTACGTGGAATACGCGTGACGCCTCGTTCTGCAGCCGGGTTTGCCAGGCATAGGGGCACTTTTGCACGAAGGAGAGGGAAGGCAATCGAGCCTCAACCTCTAAAAGCAGATACCGAACTGAAGGTTAATGCCTCGCACCCTCTTATCAGCGATATCGCTACACGCCCCGAGCCCGAGACAACAACGCAAGAGGACTCGCAGTCCACGCCCGATAAATCAGTCTCGACAAACGAGACACAGCAAGCCTCGGTATCGACAAATAGCAAACCCCAGGTTGATAAGGAAAAGGAAAATGAGACATCCAAGGAAGAACAAGCCAGAATGGCTCGAGAAGAAGCCAAGCAGAGCGGGCCCCTAGAGGCCGTCCTACATATGCAACCACCCGAGACGAAGACAAAGACGACGACAACGAGGCCTGGTCCGGCCATGTGTCCGCCACCATACGTGCACCATTTCGACAGCTACTCGCTTGTAAAACACTTGCAGGAAGGGGGTTATTCGCAGGAGCAAGCTACAACGTCAATGAAGGCCATCCGGACGTTGCTTGCAGAGAACTTGGAGATTGCGCAATCTACTCTGGTCAGCAAGAGCGACGTTGAAAATGTGAGATGACCTTATTATAACGAGCTAGCATGGTATGAGAGCTAACCATGTTTACCAGGAAACGTATCTCTTTACGGCAGCCTGTTCAGAATTAAGCACCGAGATAAAAAACAACCGAAGACTTGAAGAAGAACAATTACGACAACAGCGTACACACCTGCAGCACGAGGTCGATATTTTGGCACAGTCCTTGAACCAGGAGCTTCACACGTTGAACGACAATGTGCGAGGCTCGTTCAACGATCGGAAGATGGCTGTCAGAGAAGAGCAGAAAGTCGTCGAGAGTGCTGTAAGAGTCCCCTTTCCGATATCGGTGGGACTGGTTCACTGACAATCTCTTTCAGGTCCAACAAATCAATTACAAAATCAGTATTGTTCTTAGTAGCGATGCAAAGTCTGAGATTGAGGCTGTGCGCTGGATTCTCATCCGTCGCTCTGTACTGGGCATCCTGTTCATGGCAGTCCTAACTCTGGGAACCCTAAGATATGCCACATACGTGAGCCACGAACGACAAAGAGAAGTGGATCGCGTCAAGAAAGAGGAGGAAGAGAAGAGACGGAACGGCGGAAAACAGGATCGCACGATAGATGCTGATGCAGCAGCGATTCTGGCCGCCAACTAAGTAGGCGTACGAGAGAGAGAGAAAGAACTGTGGAGGCGAGAACTACACCGCACATGCGACAAACACTTTTCCTTGGGATTTTTTACAACCGATACCCCTATAGATCTTATACTTGAAGAGTAAAACGGGCTCTTGTCACAAAGGAAGGCTATCATGGTAACTTTGAGGGAGTTGCAGGGGCTGATGAATGAGAGCCTTGACCATGATAGAATTGGCTAGGGATGTATATATATACATAACATACACGGTATACAACTGGCTTTGACAAGCCAATTTCATAGATGCATATAGACTTTCGAATGTAAATAGCCAGATTGACTCTGGTCTTCATACATTCTAAGCCAGATGTTTTATGTTTGGGTGACTATACAGGTAGCACGTGCTAAACTGATGTAATAATTTACCCCACGCGTCAACCCGTCGCGTCAACCACCAAGACTAAGAATCTCCAACATCACCACTTTACTTCACAAGCCTTCGTACCAATGGCACCCGAATCGCAAGCCGAACCTCCCGCCCAAGCTCAGGCGGTCCAGGAGGCACCCCAGCAACAACAAGAAGGCGCAGAGCAACAAACCGAACAAGAACCACCAGCGAGCCCTCCCCTCCCCCAGCGCCATACAGCCGTATCCCCCGGTCCCCGAGCTGCGCGTCTTCAAGAGCTCTATGCACGATCGCTAAAAAAGACGCTGGGAAAGATCGGATGGGAAAATGTCGCCGGGTGCTATCCAACTGTTGCGAAGAGGGCGGAGGGTGTGCTGAAGCAGGTTCAGGGACAGATGGTTGACAAGCTGGGCGAGAAATGCGAAGTACGTGCCAAAGATCGATGAGGTACAAGACATGCTGACATGATGGTGCTGTAGAAAGAATTTGAGAATATCATGGTTTCGAGACAGGTTGTTCCCAAGCTGAATGATCTCGAGAGTCTCATTAGCGATGCTTCGCACCGTCGCGCAGAATCAACCACAGAACCACCAACACCGTACGCCCTTTTCTCGACTCTACATTATTTCTATGCTAAAACACATATAGACCACATATGCTCCCTCCATCAACTATCCTCGCAGCCCATCTCACGCCCACCCTCACAGCCCATCAATCGCAACTCAATGCACGCCTGCAAACGACACAATCGCAAAACGCCCTATTACACGACGAAGTACAGCGCCAGAGAGAGGAGATCCGAGCGCTATTGGATGCCCTCGAGGCTGTCGTTGCCGACGTACAGGGCGCAAATGATGCGCTGCGCCCTATTGTAGACGATGTTGCTGCCGAGACGAGACAGGGCATTGCGGCGGTTGATGTTGCGAGTGGTGGTGGGCAAGGACAGCATGGAGAAACAACATGAGGGGCAAAAGTATAGGCGAAAAGGCTGTTTAAAGCCAAGTCATATCAATCTTGGAGTTAAGGAGCGGGCATTTCTATTGAAGGGGCATGATACCAGTCATTATCTTGTATATAAGCATTTACGAAGCAATGTTCACCAACGATCACACAATTCACAGTGGTTATCATTGCTATATTTCTTATGCAAAGGCTTCTATTCAGAGGCGACACCGCTCGTAAGACGTATATGTATGAACTTATATGTGAGAGCCTGCGAAAGCAGGTTATATATGCAAGAAATGAGTCGGGCTAATGGTGGCCTTATGGACCGCCGTGCAATACGCCTCTCCACAGGAAGCTCCAAAGAGCTTGTCTAACCAGTAAACAGCAAACCAAATGTAAACTCCGTTCCATGATCGTAAGCAATCGTCACCATTGACTGACGCAATTCGTAGCCTTTCCTGCGCCAGATATGCAAAGTACATATGTACGGTCATAAAAAAGACAAGATAAGAGGTACAGGCCCTCCGTGTTCGTATGTGAATCCATGTGATGGATGGTCTAGATTGTATATAGTATAGGATAAACCGTTGAAGGTAAGGTTATATGATATCAAATGGGATGTGTCTGGTCCCAATGGTGCTGTCTGTAAGAGGATGAGGGGATGATGGGCGTCTCGGTAATAAGTAGTGTCATGGAGGAATAGTAAGACGTTTATATCATATATCCGTAGGGCCAAGACTTTAGATGAGTCTGTTTTCGGTATGAACCGTTTGCCAAGCCCCAAAATAGTCGATCTCACCATAGGCTGGCGGTAGGACCCTGACCATACGGCCAGTCGTCCAATCAACATAGAACTTTTTGCCCTTGTTGATGATGTATGGCGTCTTGCGGGGACTTCGGAAAAGTAGGTTGCTATAACACAGCTTGGCATACAGCAGGTCATGAGCAGTCGACCACTGATGTTCTGGTATCCATTTTCCGTCGACAGGGTCAATACCCATATTGTTATATGACGTTGTGCTAAGCCGGCGGGCGAGGTCTATCCGTGGAGGAGGCTCTGTCACTTCTTCTTCATCACCTTCAACCTGAATTTCAGGTTCAAGACGGGTTTGGGATTCTGGGGCCAATGGTAAAGGCGGCGCAGATGAACGGCTCTCACTTGTTGTCGCTGATATTTCTTCAGAGCCTCCTTCAATACCTAGCTCCGACAAGTCGATGGCTGTGGCGGTAGGGGATTGGCCGTGAAACCAGCGAATTCGTTGTATTCGTGGTATAGACATATCGCGGGGAAAGTCTCGGTCTTCCAAGGGTAGGGCGATATCAATGGCTGCAAACAATCCCTCGAGCCATTTGTTGAACGTGCTCAGTTCGACGCAGCACAAGAGAAATTGATCGGTTTCGGCTCGAACGCGGATGGTATATCGCCGCCTTGATGATATTAGCAACTGATGCCCCACACCTCGTAGTTATCAGACTGGAAAGCTTACTTCTTATAGTCGGCAGCGATACCAACATCCGCATATAAGAGACTATACGTCTTCTCAAGCTTACCTTTCTTGACCCATGGAGGGTTGTCAGGGTTGACGGATGGCCCATCGTCGCGTGTCCGACCCCATTTCCAAGCCTTCTTGGTACCATAGATGTCGAGCGCGGTGCCATTCAGGCAGACATATACGGGATACCATTGTCGATCTTCGGCTCTCTTTATCAGATTTTCGATTTCGTGTTTCTTATCAAAGACGCCTTCCAAGCATATTGAGTTCTTGTAGTCGGGAAGTTTTTCTTTTCCTGTATCTGGATGAAGTTGCGTTTCGCCGCCCCCGCCAGTCGTGAGCTCCTTCCCCTTCCCCAAAAGATCTCCATGCTGTGAGATGTTCGACGTTGACGGTGGATCTCGCTCTTGCTGGTACGGAGGCGGCTGGGAGGGTCGAGGCTGGTTCGTCATAACACGCTGGTAGTGAAGGTCCTCCTCCATCGAGACACGCCGCCTGAGAGGCGGCGAGTTGGGAGTAATCGTGGATGATCCATCGTCCTCGGCCGTGACCCTGCGGAGGTCCATTGGAGGGAGACGGGACTTATATGAAGTCGGAGAGGGCCCCACGACCGGCCGTTACGGAACGGGAAGGGCGCACGGGGTGACTCTCTGCTCTAGGGGCGTGAATCTCAACGAGCATTGACCGTAGGAGTCTCCATAGAGAACGATAGGCTGAGGAGGTTGATCATTCCGACCCGCTCTGAAGTTATGTGGAGAGAGTTGGAAGAAAAGACTGGAGTGAACCAACAGAAGGTAGTTGAGAGGATCAGAATAGTCAGCACGGATCCACGAAGAGAAGCATCTGTGGAAGAAGGTCGCACGCAGGGGTCGTGATGAGGATCGAGGATCGAGGGGGGTGTGAGTTGAGCTGGAAGACGGGGTTGACGGGATATCGGTAGGGCCCAAACCAGACGTGCCTCCGTCCGGCTTCGACGGGGTATGGAAGGGGAATGGAAATGCTGCGGCTCTTTTGTCCTGGGTGACTAGGCCTAGGATCGAAAAGTCAGGGCAAAGACGACACAATCCAGCGCAGAGCGACGTCAGCCGTTTCAAAGGGGCCCACGTTGAAGCGAGCTTAGAGGACGATTCCAGATGAGAGTGGAGCGGAAGCTGTCGAAACGTGAGGGTGTGGGATGGGAAGGATATTGAGAGCGCCGGAAGAGAGTGGCGAGATGAGGCTGCAGTATTGAACGCTACTGTAATGTTTTCGAAGAAAGCGCTTTCGCCTAAATCGAACAATCAGGTCAATCACATTTAGGATCTGATGCGACAGCGTCTTGATTGGCCTTTTGTCTCGGCCGGGTTGTGGGAGCGGTTGTGATGCGATCCGCACTTTTGAATGCGAGTATCAAATGCGTACTAAATGCGCCGAATTTCCGCGCGCTGACTGCCGATCTCGCCTGTATGAGTGGAGGTTCCTGCTGAGTTCGGCGTAGGGCTCTGCGTTCTTTTTGTCTGGCAGGGGAAAATATGTTTATATCTCGTCTTTGATATGGGGTGTTGAGATTGATGATGAATGCAAGATGAGATGTCGTTGGTGGTGCCAAGTCCAGGGTTCTGCTTCTCCTCTTCTTTCCTCAATTGCTTGGCTTTGGGTGTGACTTTGGCTCATGGGTCGGGGAAGGAGCACCTTGATCGTTAAAGACCCCAGACAAGCAAAGCAAAGCAGCACGACACATGGTATGGCTTGCGTTCAAAGGGACCTGGGTTTGGCTCTGGCCTGCGCCTGCGCCTGGCTCTGACCTTTGACCTGTCTGGCCCATCAATCAATCAATGGCAGCGTACCTTATGTTGCAGGTTCAAAAGGACCACCTTCTCTCCAAAAGGTCCCGCGCGACTGGGGTCTCACGAGCCCACAAAACCGCACGAGGAAGTTGCAGCACACGGCCCCACCGTCCTCAGCCAGCGCCGCTAGTAAAGAACGGGTAGGTACCTTCTTCAGGACGGATATCGGCACCAGGAAGGAACGACAGAAATGTTTCTTGGCGTCCACGAATACTTGGTTGCGCGATGCTTTCTATCCACTACCAATGCAGATGCTGTATCCGTATTGTAACCTCGAATTATATGTTTCAGTGACTATGATTGACTATTATCAACTTTATGCCTAGACACCCTTATAGTTGCCCGACTATAGTTGTACTGTAGTCCTGGCCATGGCGATATCAATTGCCGCGTCCAGTCCCGTATACCGTAGTAGGGGAAACCAAATCTACGATAGAGTTCAAGCCTCCCTTGTTACGTTGAAAACAACGTACATAAGCCACGTTTGACATCTCGGCCGGGTCTCGACTGTCATGTCCGGAGCTTGTCGCTGCAGTACTGTACAGCAGCACGAGTCCTGCAAACAATTGGCAGGTTACACGCCCAATCGCACAAAAGTTCTTAAACAGACAAGATCTTTTCGGCTTCGATTTCATCAATCCGAAACGCTGCAGAAAAAAATGACAATTTGCAGAAAGGAAGGGAAAAAAAAAAAAACTTGCAACCAACAAACGCAACGGATACATACATACGTTGAAAGGATCTTGTTGCTTGACAAAAGTGCCATTTTACCGTTTCGACAGAAAAGTGTCAAAGCCAGCACTTGATTCGTTCGTTACATGCGACCCAGACTCCTGGGAGATGAATATACGTACCTTTTCTCCAGTCAAAACAGCTTACCTCATCTCTTTGAGACTTTGCTCAGTGCTCTCTGTGCACGGCAAAGGAACTTTTGGTGCCGCCATTGGCACCTTTGATAGCGGGCCCCTCCCTGTGTCTGGGGTCAGGCTTCTCTGCTCGGCGTCTCTTTTTGGATCGAATTCTTGGGCTCCACCAATAACCAACATCTATGTATAGATCTTTCGTGTTGTGTTGTTTCTGTTATACATTGTCAGCCATTGTGACATTGCTTCTCTCCAGGTTTCATGCAAATTGAGTCAACTAATCATGCGTTCCTGAACCGACTTGCATTGCACAGTTACAGTACTGGCATTCTGCTGCAAGATCGCTCACTCACCTATCGTGAAATACCTAGTCGAGGGAAAACAAATAGCCTGAAGACCCCCTCTTCTCTAATTGGAAGACAATCCGTAGGGTACAACATTTCCGGGCTGTCCCCGTTGAAACCTCCCCGTCTTACCGTCCATTCAGTTTCTCTAACGATACACTGCTAAACACAAGAGTCAGAGCAGGGCCGATTCCAGTCTCCATTGTGCATTAGTGTCGCGGGGGAGAATACGTAGTTGAGTGTGACACTGATGATCAAGATAATCAGTCTCAGTTCAGTCTCAGTGAATGAATCATATGTATGCACGACTCGGCGAAGGGTGTTTGATTACTTTCCAATGTCGGTAGTCGAACTGCTTCAGGGCGATCATGCAAATCTCACACGGTAATTATTCCTCCGAGTTACATGTAAGCATCTTGGGGCATGGAAAGACAACTCATGTTGTGTGTTGATCATTGCTTCTTCCCACTGCAAATCCCATTATCCCTGACAAAAGAAAATTCCTCCCCAT
Organism: Fusarium citri; assembly: GCA_004367485.1. Classification (NCBI taxonomy): domain Eukaryota; kingdom Fungi; phylum Ascomycota; class Sordariomycetes; order Hypocreales; family Nectriaceae; genus Fusarium; species Fusarium citri. The sequence goes on from QHHH01000092.1 coordinate 19,669, forward strand.
TCTTCAATTCGAGTTTCAATAAAGCATACAGTTAAGTTTACGTCAGGTACATGACTTGTTAGCTTGCCTAGACATAAGCCAAGCCGTCCAAGTCAATGGGTTAAGCTCATAGTGGTGATCCTCTCCCGTCTTGGCTACAACCTACTCTCAGCGTTTGAAGAAATCCCAAAACGAAATGTGATATCCCCAGCCACTGTCTCATATATCGCTGATCGCCCAATATACTCCCCGGATCTCTCGGCACTGAAACTCACATCATCCCATGGACGTGCATGCAATACTTCAAGCGATTACCGCTCACATGATATTGGCTACTTTCCCCTTTCCCTTTGACTCAATTAGAGAAACAGTCTGCTTTCAGAAGGTCGTAAAGTAAATAAGCGGGCGAACAGGTAACGACCATTCTTGTTTCCCCATACACGGCGTCTCCGGAAGAAAACGAACAACACGCCCTGCTCTGGCTAGACCTGGATATTGTCGGGAGATACTAACGCCCGAACAACAGATCTGCGTCTGAGTGTCACGACCACACGTGCAAGCTCAGTTCACCAACAGGGACTATGTAATAACTATTACAACTGAGTATCCTCTTTGTCTTCAAAAGTCCCCCAGTAAACTCGCTTGACCTTTTGTCAATGCCCTCCCTGTTACAAAAGAACCTTGAGGAGTGCCGACAGTCTTGACCCACGAGGCTCAACAAGCTTATTTTCGGATATGATTCTTATTTCATCTATAGCTTGGCTTCATTGATCGATATCGTATGTCATCGCCAAGCCATAGATGGTTTTGCTGGGCTTGTCTTATGTTACGTTACTTGACATGACAGCACCGGCTTCACTCGCTCGTATTGGAAAATTGTGCATTCACTTGCTTCATCTGGCAGCTTGGCTCGGACGTTAGAAACCAAAAGGTACTAATCATTACTTGCACAGTAAAAAGTACAGAACATGGTCCCTGTCAAGCCTTTTCATCTTAGGCTTAGACACCCTTCCCTGACCTCCTATCACTGTCTCTTCATAATACCCATCAATATTCCTCTGCCCATCTGAGCGCAGTCTCTATCGCCCCGTCCATTCGCTTTTGTAAGAATATACACGGTCATTAGAAAATAATGATGCCAAATCAAAGCTCCCAGCCATGGACCTTTTCTCCGTTTTTCGCTGAAACCCGTAACCCAATCACCGGCTGGAAGGATCAGATGCAGATGCAGCGCGCAAACCACCGAAACTGAAAAACGAACAATCCTGACTCCAGAGTCCCAACTCCATCCTTCCTCCAAAAGGGAATACCAAACTCCGCCTCCCCTTACCGTGCCACCTGTCTGCTGAAATTGCCTTCCGCTGTCTTCCCCTGATATGAGACTTTGACGCCGTTTAGACATGCCATGTAGACGCAGAGAGGTAACTATACCTTGAAGCTATAGTGACCATACTGCTCCATTGGCAAGCAAACACCGAGAAGGATCCCTATGCCAACCTCGTACTTGCTGCATTATATGTACCAATCGCTGGTGCTTAAGCGTTCTGAGACTGGGCACCACCGCGACCGCGAGCAGCACCACCTCGGCCACGGTTCTGACCAGAGAAGTTGCCACGAGAGCCCTGACCACCAGATCGACCACCATCAGCACCTCCGCGGCCACGTCCGGGAGCGGGACCTCGACCGCCGTAGTTGTTACCGCCGATGGTGTTAGTTTTGGGGCGGCGGGCTTCAAGCTGAATGTTTTCGCCGTTGACAGTGTGGGGGTTGGCAGCAACAGCATTTGAGTAACCCTCGGGGGTCTTGTATTCGACGAAGGCACAGTTCTACATCAGGTTAGCTTGTGTAACGCAGTCATTGTAGGGTCAACATACCTTAGAACGGTTAATGTCGAAGTAAGTGAGCTCGCCGAAAGCAGCAAGAGTGCTCTTAAGGTCAGCGTCCTGGACCTTCTCTGTCACGAACTTGACGTATCCAAGAGTACCCTCCTTCTCGTTAGCAGGAGGTCCGGATACAGACTGAGGTCGGTTCTGTCGCTTAGAGTCGCCGCCAGCTGTCTGCCATCCAGCTGTCTCCTTAGAAGCAGCCTCGATAGCAGGGGCATTAGCAGTAGAAACAGGGGCGGCAGCGGGCTGAGAAGTTGGAGCAGAAGTGGCAGGAGCAGGAGCACGGCTCTGGTTCACAGGAGGAGTAGGGGTCTTAGCAAGAGGAAGAGCGGGTCTAGGAAGAGCAGCGGCAGCTCGGCTGGCCCAGGTCATCGGCTTAGGGGGACCGGCGGGCTTCTCGGGAGCAGCAGGAGGAGCGGCGACGGGCTTGGAAACGGGCGTAGGGCTGGGGTCCTTGGGCTTCTCGGCCTCCTTAACATCTTCCTCAGCCAGCTCCTTAGCCGCCTCGTCCGCAGTCTCGGCAGGAGCTTCGGGCTTGGTCTCGGGGGCCTTAACCTCGTCGGATGAAGCCTCGGCGGTGCTGCCGTTAGGAGTTACACCGTCCTTAGAAGTAGAAACCTCCTCGAGCTTCTGGTCGACAACCTCGGGGTCGAGGGAGGGGGCCGCAGTCTCCTCCTTAGTCTCCTCAGCGGGAGCAGCAGGCTCAGCAGCCACAGCCTCGGTAGCAGGAGCAGCATCCTCAGTGGCAGGATCAGCAGCCTCCTCGGGGGCCTCCTCGGGGGCCTCCTCGGTGGCAGTGGTAGCCTCGTTCTCGGTCTCTTCGTCGATATATCGGAGGATATCGTTCAGGACAAAGTAACCGGAGGGCTGCTGAGCGAGAACAAAGGTCTGGACGAACTTCCTAGGCTCGGCACCCTTGTTCGAAGTCTCGCCGATGACCTGGATGACAATGTTCTCGGCGGACGCTTGCGAGTCAACATTAGACACACGGACCTTGCAGTCTTGGAATTCGAGAGCCTTGATTCGTTCTTGGATAGCCTAATGATGGTCAGAAGATATTCGAAAACTTTTTGATGATGAGTACACACCTGTCGACCAACCGAGACGTTCACGAGCTCAGCCTCTCGGCCGTAGACGAATTGTGAGCGCTTGCCGTAGAAGAGCTACAGTTGAGTTAGCAAAGGTCAATGGGTGCCAGGAAATCAAAGGAACATACGTGGAGCTTCTCGGGCGACTTGCTCAAGGTGGTGTAGTATTGCTCGACGAAGTACCAGCCAACCTCATCCTTAGACAAGTTGCTGTTAGCAGAGGCGGCGGCTGTAGTGGAGCCATCGGCGGCGGAAGTGGTGGGAGCTGTTTGTTGTTGGTCGGCAGATTCTTTGAACTGGTCCTGTTGGGCGAAGTTACCGTTGGAGGCCATGATGGCTGTTGTGAGGTTTGAAATGCCGAGTGTAACGGAGGAGGGAAAACTAGATCGAGTGCGCAATCGGCGAGCTCTCTGTGTCGCAGGTACAGGACAAACAAAAGCGTGAAAATGTCAAAAGAGAAGGAGCTCCGGTGATGACAATGAGCTCGAGATGGCAATCGTATTCGGCCGAAGACTGATAAATAAACTCTAAGGTATTGAGTGGTGTCGAAGCAAGAAGAAAAAGGCAAGTTCTGATGACAAACCGGGGGAGTTCCCAGGTTAGAGGCGGCGACGATGTGGAAACGTGAGGGGCGAAGAGTCGAGAGGAGACGAGATGGGACGTCGAAGGAAAGAAACCCTGTACGTTTGGATGTAAAGCTGAAAAGGGAAGTACAGTAGCCGTTACTGATGGATACTATGTAGTACGAGAGGAGAGGCAGAAGATTCGGATTCGAATTCTTAACGAGTCTCTGGAATTGGGGGTTCGAATGGATGGGATGAAGTCGGAACGGGATGATGATGTGGTCAGGTTCGGGTTGTTGTTTGGTTAACTCAATTGTGGAGGGCTCAAAAAACCACTGGGTTTGCTTTGCTGCATTCGCTGTTGCTATTTGCTCCAAGCTCTAGGTTGTGAAGTTGGTCTGTGCGCCACCTCCACAAACCACAGGTCAACTTGGCGATTCTCGGAACGGCAAGTGTCATAGTTTTCCCGAAACTGCCAAGTCCAAGTCTCATATGATACTGTTCTGCAAACGGTTATTGTTATTCGAGACCAATTTAATTACATATGTAATCTAGGCTAAGGCGATTTGTTGATGCACTTGGGGTTTTTGACGTAACATCTCGTCGTCTCTATATCACTAGTCTAGCCTCTCAGGGATCTTCACGTCACCATCATGTAGCCTTCAAGCGTTGAACCCTGTCATTGCAGCATTGCACGGGAAACAATTGGTGCAGGATCTGAAGATAGAGTGTTGCAAGCTAAGTCCTTTGCCTTAGTTGGTATGATATGTATGACCTTTTCTGGATAGCTTCGAACAGACTTACTGCGACATGGTCAAGTTGCATGCCTGATGGACACAACAGCTATGCAATATGTTATAGTCAATATCTCTATTATCTTTGAAGTCATTAAATATTTCGACCAATGAACTCAACAAAGATGAATGTTTGCGGTCAGCTCGTAGCTGCACTCAGTGTGTCTGTATAGGTCACAGAAAGCTTGACTCTAATACCATAAGTGACGAGACAAGACAATCATTACGCAATGGCTCAAATCAGACATCGAGGTATCAATTTCCTACGACTAACCTTAGCTTATAATATCATCAACAATATGTCTTGGAGCTTTTGCCTTCTCTGAATACTCGACTGTGCCGCGTTGAGAAGACTTCTTTGGTTATCGGGCCTACGTTTATGATACTTTTATGGACAGATCTTATTTATATGACGAAGCATCTACCTAGATTAGAATTGAAAACTGTCTCTTTGAATTACTATCTTTTCCTGTCTCATTCGCTAACTTACTTGATTTGTATGTCCATGATGACTGATTGGCTTGGACCCTGGTTTCGGTGTAAACCAATCGCGGGGTCCACCGCCCGCCCGCTTGAATTTTTTAGTTCAACAACCAAAAAATTTCACAATCTTATCAGCGACCGACCTGAACTATCTCTGAGCGGGTGATATCTCAACCTCGATCTCAATTCATACCACAACCAACCTAACTACCTTCCAAACAAACCTCAATTTTGCCTTGGCACCCTCAAGAATCTCTCAGACAAGTAAATAATCAAGAAAAACAACCGCCACAATGCCCAAGTCCAGGCGCGCAAAGGTCGTCCACCTCACCCAGGTCGAGAAGAAGACGCGCGAGAACAAGGACAAGCTCTTCCAGAACATCCGCGATTCCGTCCCCGAGTACCAGAACTGCTTCGTCTTCAGCGTTGATAACATGCGAAACAACCACCTCAAGGACGTGCGACGTGAGCTCGCCGACTGCCGGTAATTCTTCCCAGTGTGTGCCTTTTGATCGCGGGTTTTCGAACTAACTCTGGATAGTGTTTTCTTCGGTAAGACTAAGCTCATGGCCAAGGCTCTTGGTCAGACCCCCGAGGAGGCCATCGCTCCTGGAATCGAGGACCTCAGCAAATACTTGACCGGTACCGTCGGTCTGATCTTGACCAACCGTCCCGCCGAAGAAATCCTCTCTTACTTTGAGAACCTCGCTCCCGTCGACTTTGCCCGTGCCGGCGCCGTTGCCACCCGCGACTTCTCTATCCCTACCGGTGTCGTCTACGCTACCGCCGGTGAGGTTCCCGCCGAGCACGATGTTCCTCTCACCCACACCATTGAGCCTGAGCTGCGACGTCTTAATGTTCCTACTCGCATGGTCAAGGGCCGAGTCGTTCTCGGTGACGAGTCTGGTCAGGGCGAGGAGTATGTTGTCTGCAAGGAGGGTGATGTTTTGGATTCGCGACAGACAAGATTGCTCAAGCTCTTTGATGTGTGCTTGAGTGAGTTCAAGGTCAAGGTGCTAGCGTAAGTTCTCACCCTGTTAGCAATTCGTGTTTGGATTTGCACTAACATGTTCTAGATACTGGAACGCTGCCAACTCCGAGGTGACAGAAGTCAACCCCAATGCTATGGATGAGAATTAGACAAGCCTATGGCTAGGCATAAAACGGTGCTAGACGTTGGGTTTGACATCTTCTGTTTGAATGACTGATACCAGCATGAAATTTTTATGGGATCTCGGCGTTGAGGGCCATGGGATATGGAGGGCATCATGTTTTACCAATTGGCCCGCCCCTGAATGACAATACGTACTTCAAAACATTCACGCGACTTGGTGCTTCTTTTAACTATTATTCAATATGAAAACTCCTAAGTGATACATCAGAGTCGGCCTCGACCGGCTTGGGCAACATTCAGAGGGTCAACAGGTTAGGAGTCCTTACCCTGACCTTACCTATACAACATTTCATGGCCAATTGCCATCAAACCATCCTCCATTTTCTTTTTGGCCTCCGACTCCCGAAAAAGCAATAGACTACATATAAGGGTTACCTGGTACACTGAGTCGACCAAAGCCTACCACAATAGACCACAAGCTGTTACCGCAGACAAGCAGGGTAATGTCATATCTTGGTAGGTTAAGTAGACAGCGAAACAAGTGAAAGAAACTGACGGATCCAAGTTGGACAGAGGCGTGTGGGGAAATCCCTGACTGCTTGAGATTTCGTGGTTGTCGTTGAAGTGGCGTGCTTACCCTTGGTGAAAAAGGGGAATGTATTAATGACTGAAAGATGAGATCGACAACCCACCACATGCGTCCAAGACGATGATTGCTCAGTAGCGTCGCAGCTTTCGAGGGTCTTCGTAGCCACCGTCGAAGCCGCGCTTACGGCCGCCGTCGTCATCACGAGGTCTGTCGTAGTCCCGGTCCCGTTCGCGATACCCACCTTCTCGTCGGCCGATGGGTTCGTTGTTGCCTCCGGTACGTCGGTCACGATCTCCGCCGTGTCGGCCACCATCGCGATGGCCGCCGCCGTGTCTGTCCTCATATGAGCGACCACCACCTCGCGAATCATACCCACCGGGGCCTCGATCACCCCCTCGGTCACCTCTTCGGTCACCTCGGTCACGATCGCCATAACCGCCGTTCCTGCGATCAAAACCGGGCCCGGACGGAGCATCACTGGGTGCGCCATATCCGCCTCGGTCACCACCACGGCTGAAATCTCCGCCGCCGCTTCGGAAGCCTCCTCCACGGCCGCCGAAACCTCCGCCTCCTCGGAAGCCACCGCGTCCACGTCCACCGTCGAAACCTCCACGGCCGCCGCGGTAGCCACCACCTCCAGGACCGCCAAAGCCACCGGGGCCCATGGGACGCGAGGCCATGGCTCTGGTGTAGCCTCTGCCGCCAAGACCACCGCCGAGACGTCGTGGTCGCCAGCCCTTGACGGTTCTGCCTCGTTCAACATCTACCTTGATACGTCGATCCTTGATGCGCATGCCATCGCAAGAATCCAAAGCCGCTGCTCGTGGTTGCGCCGAATGGCGCAGGTGTCAGTCAATCTTACCCTAAATAGTACCTTGTGTGCTGAATGGATTTGACAAAAGAAAAGGAAGAAGCAGAGACGGGCAAGCTTGAGGGCCCTTTGATGTCTCGCCATATACTTCGAGAGAAGGGCAAGCCTGAGGGCCACGACTCAAAAGGTACATCCAGGGAAGAAAACAAATGGCTAGTCAGAGGGGGAAAGGGACTATATTTACCTCGCATATCTTTCTCGCGTTCAAAAACGACGAAAGCGTAACCTCGATGAGGCTTCTTCTTCTTGTTGGGCTTCTCGTCAGCGTGAGTGTCGGCAACAACGCGAATCTGACATGGCGTTAGCTTATATCCCCATTTGAAATTCTCTGGTGTTACGAACGCGCTCGATGGGTCCAAAGCGACCAAATTCCTTCTCCAAGTCCTTCTCGTCGGCATCATAGCTTAGACGCGCAACAATCAGAGTCTTGAAGGCATCACCCCGGATGTTGGTGTCCTTGTCTGGTCTGTCTGTATAGTATGTTAGCTATTGTGCAATGATGGAATGTACTGGTCACGCATACAATGCTCAGGCGCTTCTGTAACGAGTTTCTCCAACTTCTCCAGCTTCTCTCGCTTCTTGCGATCGCGGCTTTGCAACCAACTCTCAGTGGGATTATAAACATCGGTCTCCTTGTATTTTTGAAGCTCGGGAAGAAATTGGGCGACGCCACTGATGGGTGCTGTCTTGCGGTTCTGGGGCGCATAGTCGGGTGCTTCAACCCATCGCAGGGGTGGTCGCGCCGCAAACAGCGCGAGCAGGTTGGGGGGGAGCTTGTCTGTCATTGCGCTTTCTCGTCTTGGATTGGCGAAAAATGAAAGAAGAAGAAAATAAGAAACGACAGGAAGGGTGCGCGTCTGGGTTCGCGGGGTGAGGTCGATAAAAGCTCAAACACTGCACCAAGCTTAATTGAAGTTGTTGCGCGCTCGAGGATTGAAATTAGACTGGACTCGAAGAGTAAGGGTGCCTGGCAGGCTGAGACTTCCCGATAGCCGGCGTTCTGCCGACCAACACTAAACCGTAAGGGGTAGGCTGCACCTGAGTCGATTTTCTGGCGATGACTTCGTAGCCAAATTCTCTTTGGTTGTCGGATCATGAATATAGCGATTGATACGGCCACACAAAAATGACTGTCAAGGCGTTAAGACAAATAGCGAAAGGCCAGGTTTGTTCCCCTTTTGAAACTCCCAGTCCATCGAGGGATGAGTGCTGACTTTTCTAGAATGGCCTTGGCGCATTTATCCTGCAGTGCAAGAAGTTGGACTTCTACTACTGTGACTGGGCCGGTAGCTCCAAGGGCATGAAGTATGCAGTCTCCCTCTACTCTATCATATGCATTCGCGGATTCTAATCAATCGCTATAGCGGCTTCATCAAGTCTCTCCTCCCCAAGTTCGCCGCCGCCAACCCCCAAGTCGAATTCTCCATCTCGCCCCGACCTGGCAAGCACCCCGTCATCGTCGGTCACTACATTAACGGTCTGCACAAGCCCATCTGTGTACGAAATCTATCACCATACGAGATTCTTCAGAAGGCCGAGTTGCTGCGGGATGCCAGCGGAGAAAAGCTCAAGCGACACAACCAGGCCGTTACCAGTAACAGACCAAGTGTGCGTGGTGTCTGGTCTCCATACCACGGCAAGGGCACGCCTGTTTAAACTCATGGCTACCATGCTTGATTTCTGTCTTTGTACCTTTAAATTATTGTAACAATTTGGAGGGTTGTTTGTATTGTAGCATTGGGTTGCGAGGAAATATGTACGATTTAGAACAAGATCTCCAAAATACTGAGGCATGAATGAAATTGCTTCACATTTACACCGCTGGCCACTTGTTTATTAAACTTCTAATTGACATGGCATTACTTATGGATACTGCGGCGTCAAACTTCGATGTCTTCACAGGCGATTCATATTATTCAAGGGTATAATTCTTTTTATTTCATTCATCATCTATTGTTCTCATATCAGGTACCCACACCTCGCCGGAACAAAATCTTTTACTTTTGAATTAATTAGTTTACTGCTTGGTAGCGTTGATGATGTCGACGACTGGGAAATGTTAGCATAGTTCAAAAAGAGGGTCTACCATGAGCAACTTACAAGCAGGCTTGAGAGAAGCACCGCCAACGAGGAAACCGTCAATGTCGGCCTGCTTGGCGAGCTCGCCGCAGTTCTTCTCGTTGACACTGCCGCCGTAGAGGATGCGGGTCTCGTCAGCAACCTTGTCGCTGATGCCGCGGAGGAGGTCACGGATGGCCTTGTGGACCTCCTGAGCCTGCTCAGTGGTGGCAACCTTGCCAGTGCCAATGGCCCAGATGGGCTCGTAGGCGATGACGATGTTGGACCAGTCGGAGACCTGGGACTGAAGAGACTTGATCTGGGCAGAGACAAACTCAATGGTCTTGCCAGCCTCACGGGTCTCAAGGGACTCGCCGCAGCACCAGATGACCTTGAGGCCGTTCTCGGTAGCGTACCTGGTCTTAGAGGAGATGACCTCGTCAGACTCGCCGATGATGGTTCGGCGCTCGGAGTGGCCGAGGATGGCCCAGTTGATCTCACTGTCCTTGAGCTGGGAGACGGAGATCTCGCCAGTGAAAGCACCGTTGGGCTTGTCGTAGACGTTCTGGGCGGCAACCTCGATATCCTTGCGGAGAGTGTCGCGGACGAGAGGGAGGTAGAGGGCAGGAGGAGAGACAACGACCTCTGGGAGTTTATGTTAGTTGGATGTTGCCAACAGACGGATAATGAGGGGTTCTGATGAGAAGCTGGGATGATGCGCGGGGGAGGGGATAAAGCAATGACGTACCAGCGTTCTTGTCGAGATCAGCGTTGTTGAGGTTGTCGACAATCTCCTTGATGGACGACTTGGAGCCGTTCCTAGAGGAAACCAATGTCAGCTTTCTGAATAACTTCACCAAACCAAAGCTGCGGCCTTTTTTTGCTTTTGCTTTTTTGGAGGGGGAGGGGCAGCAAAGCTGCGCCAGAACAGAAAATAGCAGAATGTCATGGTGGGGTAAAAACTTACATCTTGAAGTTGCCGCCGACGAAGAACTTGCGAGCCATGATGAGCGATTAGTGTGTAGTAATGTTATAGAGTTAAGTGTAGGTGATGAAGAAATTGAGGCAGATGAAGACGAGAAGAATGAAAAGATGAGGTTGAGTTTGGGATGGGGAAGAGGTAGCTAAGTACTACGTAAATGGTCTGGAGCTTAGCTGTACGTTGCCAGTACCAGTACCACACCTCACCTCTACAGGTGGATATCCCATACTTAATTTGGGTCGGGCTGAAGCGGCTCAGAGTCAGGTCATGAAATATGGACAGACATTGATAATGACATGGATTAATGGGTTTAGTTTTAGATACGCAAGGGCCTGAGTAATGATATCGATTCCATTCATGGCACCATCTTATTCTTTGACAAGACAGTTCTGTAGACAAGAAGGTGTTGTACCTGGATAGCACCACTTACATCTGGATCAGTTGGAAATCTACAATTACGGCAGAGCTCGGAACTCAACTACCGTTAAAGATACATCATGATTCCGTTTCTCTCCTTCATCCATGAGCCAGTAACGCAGTTTGTTATGACAACTTACAACAAAAAAAACTTCCAGATGCTTCTCTCAGGTACCCGGATCACTGCCGTTTTTTTCGCTGATCCAACACGCAGCACTCTCAGCGCAGCGTCATAGTGGAGGCTTCAGGACCCTAGACCATCATAGGCCTCTCCACTGCCAACCTACAAGATGCAACTGAAACCACCGAGACCGTGCCCGAGCCGACAATATCTCGGAGCTATTTACCGCAGTTGTCGTGCCATGAGTCGAGCTTTGAAAGGTCCGGGCATGCTTTATCGACTCATACAGGGCGAATCTTATCCTCTGGATGTGGTGGCATAAACCCAAATCATATTTCGAGGCTGCATGTACCTCTTCTAGAGCGTAGACTACGTCCAAGACAGCTGCACTCTATGTTTCTCCACGATCTTGCCCCGGACTCTCACTTAGGTAGTTGACCCTGCTTCTTCCGATCGACTGCAGCTTTCACCGCTGATCCTGAGTGGTATTTCAGCATTTGCTGTGCTAAAAGCACGATGTATCAAGAGCGAATATTGGCTACTAGCGTCACAAACCTGGTGGCATATCAAATCCCTAGTTCAACCCCCATGTATCCGAACCTCAGGAGATACAGACCACCAATTAATTCAGCTCGTAATCTCATCGAATGATTATTCTTCATAGGCCAGTTCATGCCAGCAACGATTCAAATGATGCTAAAAAATTCGATTGAACTCCCAAATCCTATCTGCAGTAATGCTACCAATAACAAAAATCCCTCCCAAACAAAGTGTCTAATCTGCTACCCTTTCCTGTAGTCAAGGGCCATCTGTTGTTGTTATCTGTAAAATCTGGATCAAACTCAAATCGGAGTGATCAGTCTATCTAATGCTTCCTCCTCGACGTCCCCCTTCTTTTCCTCAGCTCCATCGACTCTGAAGTCGATTATGTTTCTCCCATAACGGGTCTCCGTAATCCTCCTGGCGCAGCGGTGGCGCAATCCTTGGGACCATGTCCGTATCCTTGGATAATATGGATTCCGGTGGTAATGAAGTGCATCCGTTCCTTGGGAATTTTTCTACTAGGCGGGACAGGTGCCTCTGCCGTAGATGATGGGCATTTGCCCGAACCTTGGGACGTCTTGGAGATTCAGAATTGTGTCTCTATATCAGACGGACATTCTTATCTCTTCTTGTGCACTTGCACAAATCAATTTGGTGGTTTTGGTAGCAGACAAGACTCGCATATCTGGAGATTCTGAGTTAGTGTATTGCTCTTTCTGATGGTCAAGTAGATACTTACCAATCATTCAGCCAGTGCCAACGAGGGTGTTTCCAGGGTTGTTGATGGCGTTGAGATCGGTAGTAAGCTTGATCATGGAGTTCAAACGGTTCTGAATGGTTCCGATGTGCTGAAGGTTCTGGACGTCTTCAGGCTTGACAACATTTCGCATGAGGCTCTGGACAGCCTTGTGGTGCTCCATCCATTGGTCAATGAGAGGCTGGGTCAAGTTCTCCTTGGGCTCCGGGGGAGGAGGCATGGACTTGACAGCCGCCTTGCGGCTGTTGGAAGTCTGGGTCTCCGAGGTCTCAGTCTTGCGCTTACGTCCCTTGGCGGGCTGAGCAGATCCGGTTGTAGGGGAGCCGCTGGAGCTTCCGTGGTCATTGTGGACACGCTTCATGTGATCACGCAGGTTCCACTGGCGAGGGAATCCGTTTCCGTGGACGGCACGCTCACAGCCCTCATAAACACAAAGGAAAGGCTTGTCACCATGGCCGTGAAGTCCATGAGCCTCGCGCTCGTGGCGAAGCAGGCAAGCAGTGGATGAGAAACGAGCACCCTCGCAAGAATCAGCCTTGCAGCGGTAGGGCTTCAGGTGAGAGTCAACAAATTTGCTAATTCAGTCAGTACATGCATGGTATTCGCTTGATTCGATGTTTTTTTCTTACTCATAGTTGCACTTAAGCTTCTCAGGTCGATGGTTGCAGCTGGGCTGGCCTTCCCAGGGGCAGTGGTAGAGTCCATCCTCGAAGGGAGCAGCCTTCTTGTAGAGGTCGTGGTCCCGTGCGGACTCACCATCGCTGTTCTGTCGTCGGGGTCCAGTGAAAGCAGAAGCAGCGGGGAAATCATCAAGGGTTGCAAGGGCCTTTCCGTTGGCATCCTCGGAGATCAATGGAATGTTGCGATCAAGGCTAGAACAATCCACATGGTAAGAAACCGAATCGGGTGTCACTACTGTGGACATTACGTACCTTGGTGACTGGCACTGAATCTGAGGGGAGGAGTTGGGGCTCTGGTTGGGGAACCACAAGTCCTCAATGGTGTTGGGGGAAGATGAGCGTGAGATAGAGCTAGAAAAGCAGTCCCAGGGGCTGGGAGGAGAGTTCTCGGCAAGAGAAACATCAGGTCCAAGCTGCATGTGAGATGGAACAACGTGCAGAGGGCTAGCCTCAGGAAGAGAGAAGGTGGCATCATATCCGGGCCAGTACATCTGAGTCGACATACCATCGACAGGGTCCAGGAGGCAAGTATCAATTCCATGAATGGATCCGGTTTGGGTTCCAGTCTGAAGAGCAGAAGCATTACCTGTGAAGTCCATGTTGGACAGATGTGATGATTGTGATAGCGATGAGCCGCTAGACCTGCTAGAGCTGACCCTGGACATGGCTTGTCCACCTTGGGTCGCTGAAGCGGCATTCCTGGAAGCAGACCAGTTTCCTTGGGAGAGTACCCGTGTTCCTCGGGGTGTAGCATGGCCAGATGTGAAAATGAACTCCTCGGCTTCTCCGGAATGGGCGGATCCGTTGTCTGAGAAATCTTGAAAGTTCTGTGGTCCTTCTACTGTCGTGGCCCACGACGAACCTGCCAACAGGTCCGCAGATGGTTCTGTTTGAGAAAAAGGAAATAGTCCAGAGGCCATGGAAGGCTGAGAAAAGCTAAAGTCGCTGAGGAAAGGGTCAGTGTGCCGTTCTGCGCAGATTTGAAAGCAAGAAAACAGAAAGAAACATGAAAACAAGGCAAAGGCCATTGCTTGAACCAACTTTGAATCTGTTGATAGGTTAGCGTTAGACTAGATAATGGGTTTTGTCGTTTACAGACCAAGTATGACAGTGTGAAGTACAACCTAAGGTTAGATCTTGCACTCCTGTCTGGGTTCCTTGATGTCCATGGTAAAAAGGTCGTAAGCCAGAAGAAAAGGTCGTAAACATCAGTATCAAGTCACATATATCGTGTCCGGTGTGGTCCAGTGCTGGGCTGAGTCGAATAGGTCGTATGTATATCTAAGTATCCGCATAAAATCAAGTTGGTATAGCAATGGGAGCATGGTCGAGTTGAATAGAAAGCCGGGTTGGAAAGCATTCAGAGAGATCCTTGGTGTCCATTGTGTATCCGGCAAAAAGAAAGAGCAGTGGAAAAGATGGGTGTCCAGTGACGGATGTCAAGTGCGGATGCACAAAGAATGCAATCAAATTGGATTGCCGGCCATTCAGCCAGATGCTACCTTGAAGTCTAACACCGCAGAGCGGTACAGAAGGAGCAGAAGTCCAGGCGATTCCATGGGTCGTATTCATTCCCGTCGAAAGAAATGTCCGCGTGTGAAAGATATATCCTGAAAACGGTCCCGTAGAGTCCACCAGTCCTAGGGTCGAGTCCTTAAATAATACAGAGAAATCCTTGGGTGTTCCATGAAAGTCCAGGGTTGAAATCCGAGCGGAACGTGAAGCTGACGTTTTCAAATTGGAAAACGCAATACTCACAGGAAGCACATGGCCAGTATAGAAATTATTGTTTGAATCAAGTCCGGGTGGACATCCAGTAAAGTGAAAATTCCAGCGGCTTGATGTCGATATAATCCATGGGTTCATGATGGTCCTTTGATCCGGTAGAGTTCCTGGTAAATGTCCATGGGGCGAATGATTGATGTGGTTTCCTGGCATGATATCCTTGGACAGAGTGAAGCAAGATTGTCGTGATACATGATTTGAGCGCAACATGATAGAAAAAGCAAATGCAAGCCTCCCAGGGAAGAATAAGAAAAACAGTACCTGGACAGCGAATGAACCTCATCGAGGTCAGAGTTCTTGAAAGCGTGCATGGCAGCAGGCTGTGTCACAAGAGTAACAGTCATTGTATCCTCGGAATGTAGAGCAAAATTGAGCTCGTGAAGTAGCAAAGATCAACGTTGGACGTTGTCTTGCAAGTTCAGACCAGTGGCAATACTGTCGAGTTGTTGGTGTTGTTGCACGACAGGATGTATCCTTGGGCTGATTGGGTTGCTTTCAACTCCTGGTGAAGATTGGAAGCGTTGATGGTTGTGTATAAGAAATGTAAAAAGGCTCGGTAGTCTATGAAGGATCAGACCGAAGTGATGGTTGGGTAGTAAGAGGCGAGAGTTGGGCTGGAAAATTGAGGAGCAGAAGGGAGATGTTGGGCAACGAGGGATCCTGCGGGTTTTATTGTTATCGAAGCCTGACGACCTGCCGGGACAGGGTTCCACTGACCATGGAACTGCCGCAAAGCGCGGCCATTTTCTGGTCGCAGGAGTGAGCTGGCGTTTGTGATTTCAGAGTGCAGAAACCGGTGTGTTGGGCTATTGCAGGGGTTAAGAGCGAGGGATGGGCCATAGCAACGAGCGACTGGTTGACTTCCCTGATTTGGGATGGAGACAAGTGGAGATAGGACCCTGGCTCCATCCTATCACTTGGCGTTAGCGTGTGAGAATGAAGGGATGATGGCTGCTGGACAACGCATCACTGCAGCTTGTGAGCACAAAACCAAGCTTATTGACGAGGATGTAGTGTGAAAAGATGAGAGAGAACAGAGCAGACGGGCTGAAAAGCACGAGGTTGGCCGAAATTGCATCCAAATCGTCATCTCGTTAACGTCGTATGTAAAAGGGCATTATTGAGGTTGATCCTCATGAACCTCCTTCCACGCAATTCTGTTATGAAAGCTAGCCTCGGAGTCTCGGGCGCAGCGGCTTGCGCATTGTTCCTTAAAGGGCAACGGCTCCTGGCGATCACTTTGACCACAGCCTCATGCTTTCAGGAGTCGAGTCGTGAGTGAAGCATAAGCTCTGTCAAATCCTCGGCGCCAGCCATGTCATTCTCATCTCCGTCAGCGTCTGGTCGCGTCTTCATGGCCCGCTGCGCTATTATCATGAATGACCCTCCTTCAACCCCCTACATGCTGCGGCCAAGTCAGCATGGGTGGGTTAAACAAAGCAAGCATCGCCAACCAAACCGCGTTCTATGAGCCAGTATGCAACATACGGCACACCGAGCCTGCCGCTGGTCACCCAGGTGGTTTCTTTACGTCCTGTGATTGCACCAAGTAGACCGCAACGGGCGGGGTAGGCTTTGGTTTGTTTTTAGCAGGTCTTCAAGTGCCTTTTGACGATAATGCAAGCGGGCTACAGGATGGGCCAGCGAATCGCTTGGTGGGATGGTTATGACACAGACCTGCGGTCAAGAATGTGCAAAATGCATCAGGCGGTTGGCGCGATGACAGACGAGAAAAGACGCTCTGAGACAGAGACAACGAGTCAAGATGATGAATCGCATGAAAATTGTGTGAATACGGTAATTTCCGTCATGTTTGAACCAATATCAAATATGGGAAGGATGTGATGATACAGACATGCTGTTGCTGTCTGATTGATGGATTCGATGAAACCCGCAGTTTTGAGTTTCCTCTTCCCCAGGCACTGACTACACAAGCTCTGACTCTCTCAGTCTACAGCGGGCGCGGCAGAGCGGGACAGCCTTTCCCGTACCTTCCCTACCCGTCCCTTCCCCTCCCCCTTCTCTCTTTCCGTTTTTTTCCTATCCGGGAAGGAAACTGGAAGGAACAATCGAAGGGAAGGACCAACGGGCCGTTGTTCCACGTGATAACACGCAACCACTTTAACTTCACCTCCACTATCCGTATCACAATCCATATCTCTTCGTCCAGATCCAGGTTTGTTGCTTTTCAACTTTAAAATTAAGTTTGTTAATCTATACTATATGGTTTCTATAGCCTGTAAAGAAGAAGAAAAATCCACCGTCAGCTCAGCCGACCCGACCCATTTCTGTCCCTTCCATCATTTATCAACTCCTGTCAGCATTGTGCCGCCTCAATTCAACGCCAACACACTATGATAGCTCACATATATACATTGTTTGTTGGTTGCGCTCTTTATCAGAAACCAGTCTGACGGGCCAACACATCCGAGGCCCTAGTCCGACTCTGTTAGCTCTACCACCGACGGGCTTATGCTGCCATCGGCCAGTGTCTCTTCAGATATCCCTTCGTTCCATAACTCCTCTAGGCCCTTTTCTAATTCGCCGTCTATCTCTCCCACCACAGCTGCCAGCATTCCCCGAGCTGACTGCCAACTTGTGATTCCCAACTCTCGGCTGGCCAGTTTCATCTTGTCGCCGTAAACAGCCCGCCATCTGGCGAGTTGTCTCTCTTCAATTACGTTGTTTGCCCGACCTGTGAACGCCATAGACGCACCAAACAGTACACAGAACAGCCAGAGTGACTGTGTCCATTCACTCATCCTGAGATGCTCTTCACCAGCATTCACATCGTCAATGAGTTGTTCGAGAAGCCAATCAATCATGGTCACGTCAAAATATCTGTCGCCCAACTCTGAGCACAGATAGAAAAAGGTAGCGATGAAGCTCGTCCGGCTGCTCTTTGGGTCACCGTTTAGGATTCGCGGTACGTATTGGCCCGCACTAAACCCTCTGGAAATCTCATAGTTGAGGTTAAGGTCCCTGGTATGGTTCTGCCAGAGCCTGGCGGCTGGTGTTTGGATATCTTCCCACCAACCATATCTTGGTGCCTCGCGCGGTGGTAATGCCGTGATGTCCCAGATCGACGCAAATAACAGAGCCATAAATGTCGGTTGGTATTCGGGTACGTTGACGAGCTGGCCTGCTTTCCCGGTTCGTAGGCCTTCTCCTACCCTATTCACATTCGTCAGCAAATGTCCGATCAAGGGATCGATGTCCCGTTTGCACAACTAACATCTTCAGCATCCTTTGGGGCAGTGTTGGCACAGGATCAGCGGCTCTATTCCATTGCCTTACTGCTGACTGAATACCCTTTAAATGCCTTGACGAAGCGTCCAATTCCCCTATCGCGCCCTAGATCATCAATGGTCAGTATCAATCAGCGAAGCCCGTACGATAAGACATTCATACCTCTGTCAATGCCAACGCGGATATGGCCAACATCGTGTCTCCGCTCTGTGCCAGTTCCGGGCTCTGGAGCTGCTCTCGTGCGAACTGATAGGTTGCTGCTTTATGGTACAGGAACGGGATCCTGACCTCATCCATTGAGCCCGTGACCCATGCCCATTGACAAGCCGAGAGCATGAGACACATGTGCATGTACCCCGGATTCTCGAACGACTTCTGAATTCTAGACTGCTGTCAGTGCCAAGTGCTTCTATGGGTCAAAGGTGACCTATGTATTGGGTTACTGTACGCCGAGGATTCCTGCTCTCGGGCCACAGGGCTCTGACCCCAGACTGTATACTGTGAAACTGGTCAAGGGATTAGTCATGGCGAGAGCTATGTGTAACTTAAGACCTACAATGACGCAACAGGCGCTTCGATGGCTCTGGGAGAGCGTCAAACGAACCTCCAACGTAGTTGTTGAGAGCGTTACTCATCCCTGGCGCTGGGGCTTCGCTAGGTGCCATTTGAGAGCCGAAACTCCCAAGAGCAACATTGCTACTGGATGAAGATGGCGAGGGCGAGGATTCATTGGACGGTAGAGGTTGATCTGGAGTCGGATATATGCATTCACTCCCCGTTTGGAGACAGTTGGTGCTGTATTGGCAGTATCCGTTAGTCAGTCCTACAACGACATTTGACGCGGTTGGAGCCTTATGCAAAGCTCGTCTATCGTCTATCCCGCATCTGAGCCGCGCGTAGCCTTGCAGCGAATGGGCATGTAATGAGGGGAAAAGATCGCTTGTTGCACGAGTAAGATTTGGTTGGAGCTTTAAACATACCAAAGCGGCTTTTGCTCGTCGCACCTCACATGCCTGGCCTTGCATCGAGTGCATCCATTCTTGCTTCTTCGATGAAACTTCCTCTTGCGTTCTTTGTCCTTTGGCGGTGCCATGTTGTTGTCAGGGCATACCTGTGTTTGTCGCAATTGTGGTATAGCTCTTGGGAACAGCAAGTCTATGCTATGGGTTCGGCAATGGCTTCGTCTATATGCTACTAATGTAGGCACCGTATATCTTAAGACGCCGCTACGAATGACTCCGGGGTGGTCGAAAGGAAATAATTCACGAAAAGCGTGGTCTAGAGACACGGCTGACACGATTTTGAACAAGGCAGAGAGAGGCTGGCCATGCCATACAAGAATTCTTCTTCGTATTGAGAACCAGTCTTTGCCCGATGCAATCCACGCCGTTGGCGGGATATCCCCAAATAGATTTCTAGGGAGCAAAAGCTCGTTTTCCTAGACGAAGGCTGCAGGGTCTGCATCCAATCAAATAGCACTGATGCTCTTAGCCCCATGACTCGCTAAGTCCCCGGTGGCGGGGGCTTGTTCAGAAAAACCCGTAGAGGCTTCGTTCTGCCCGGGGGTAATGGAATCAGTGAGGCCATATTGAGAGAAAAGCGGCCGCCTAGTTCGATCTAGGGTTGGATGAATTAATGTCTCGTACTACCTGGTGGACCTAGACTCTGTGGTCCAAGGGACCTCCTACGTCACTTATGCATAGTAAAAGACAGAGGAGTCGGTAAACCTCATCTGCGACAGGGGCCCGCTCTTTGGTTATAGCAGATTGCCGGCGAAGAAACAGAAGAAGAAGAAGAAGAGGAAGAAGAGAAAGAAGCAAAGAGCATGAGGTATGTCTTGGTCAGCATGCAGCATAACAGAAAGAGAACAAGACAGAATCCGACTCGGCGTCCGCTCAAAAAAGAAGGCGATGCCTTCTCGATACAAGTCGGTTGTCTTTGGCTCATGTCGCGTGCCACAAAAAGAGAAGTCGACATGAACAGGTTGAGGTTCTCACGATCTAACACCGAGGGGCCTCCGATTCTCCAGTTCCATTTCCGGAACGGAGCGGCCAGTCATAGCGGGCACCGGTCGGCGTGGGCCCCGCCTCTCGGAGCAACAGTTATCGGCTATGTTTTGCTTTGGTTCTACTGTCGAATGTCAATCAATAGCTGGACGTCAGTGCTCAAAATGTGGGGGTCCAATATCTATTTTGGGCCTTTTTCGAGGTGTCAACAGGGGCCGAATCTGCAAGGACGAACACCTGGTACCGAGGCGGCAGCTCGTGTTCCTTCAAGTCTGAATCAGCTCTTAACTTAATTAACTTAACTTAACCTTCCACGTGCTAGTAAGCGGCAGCGATGCGAAACACGGCCTATTTCAGCCCTAACCTGGACTTGGGGGCTAAAAGCCAGGAACAATGACGCAGTCCAAGGAATCCCGTCTCGTGTCGTGAAATTACCTGAGCATCTCGAAATCCAAGAGGCTGGCCGGACCTCGTGTTGAAGTCTGAGGGCACTTGAAGCGACCTGTCGAGTTCAGGGTATGGCATGAAACATTGCCAATTGGATAAATTGGATCCAGGAGCGACTCGAATATTTCGTATCCAAGAAAAGATCTTAGCAAAGGTCCGCGCGGGATCTTGGTTTCTGAGAAGAACTGGAAAAGACAATCCGGTTGGCCAAAGGGATTGAGCTGATAAGATGAGAACGAGAACGATCGACCAAACGGAGGGTCCAGCGTCCAGGCGAACGGATGTGTATCGAGATCATGGCGGTGTCTGTGGTCATGATAGGGGTTGGCAATTGCAGCAGGACGAGTGAGAACAATCGGTAAAGCTGGGAGGGAAAAAGAAAGAGAATCGACAAAGTTCGACTGAGAGATATCTCAAAAAGAAAAGGCCACAGTTCCAAAGTGGCTTAGAAATGAAATGGCGGCATTGACGACTCGGCTTTGTTTACTATGCCACATCATCAGCATCCATTCTATTCTCTTCTCTTACCAAACAAAGCAAAACAAAATTCAACTTGAGCAAGGGACGGAACGTTGGCTTCCGTACATCGGGTCAAGGTCACGGTAACGGTCACATGCATTTGCCCATGCTCAGAGAATTAATGATCTGGCGTCTTTCAAGTGGACAGCCTTGCTTCGGTTAAGTGTTTTGATATGGGGAATTTTGATGTGAGCAGATACCGCCTCGCACTTTCCGTTTCCATTCTTGGGATGACGGGAAGCGGTCAACTGCGAAGATTGGGCTTGGGCAGGAGCCGCAGGTCGGCAGGTACTTCCTCACCTTAGGTACCTTCCCAATCGTCATCTACCATCATCTGTTCTCAGCTTTGACAGCGACAACTCACGATTCCCATAGCGAATGATCTAAGATTCAAGATTTCATCCGATAATTCCAAGATCCACATCCATAAAACGTTCGCCTCAAAGTTAACCAAGCTGACTCGGCCGGTTCAAGGCGGACAGATCAATATGGATTGATTCGGCATGGCATGGCATGACAGGGCGCTGTGCTGATGCAGGACGGCGGCATCGAAGCAAGGACCCTTTTCCCTTGACTTAACGTTTCCATTCCGTACCCAGGTGCCGAGAGATGCCACGAGCTTCAAGGGTCAAGTCAGGGCCAGAGTGGAGTGGGCCAGCCACCATCGCATTGCCAGCGGCTGTTTGCATCGCGTCAACCGTCGGACGATTTTGTTGACGATATCATCAAATCTACGGATGCATTGTGAGGGAATGTTATCTTTGGGTGCAAGAAGTACAAGCAGGAATGAATGGCACTCGCTGCACAGTGCAGTGCAGCTGTGTAGCAATGGTACAGCTCATCTTATCTCATCTTACAATGATGAAATATTATGGTCATTGCAGTTCACCAGACTGCTGTCAGGCTTCGTTAATTGTGTCGCCAAGTACTGAGGGCCAATCACCAGTCGCCTTATTCTTCACGATGAATCCCCAGATTTGTCTAGTGCCGCTTCGCCGAGGTGGTGTGCTGTCTAGTACTACGTACTTCGTCTGATGTACACTGCTGGCAGTAGATGAGCTGTTGCTTTTTCTGCTTTCGTTACCGTTCTGACTGCTGAACCAAGGAACGAACAATGTCAAACCCAACCACCAGGCACAGTGACCAGACCAGACTTGGCCTGACCTGACCTGACGTCCCGTGATGGAGGTGGTCAGTGGGCATCAACGAAGCCCTGTCGGGTGCACTTACATACAGCCTTGGTGCCTGACCTTTTCTGCAATCCCGCCATTGACCGCTTCTCAACGTTCCGGGCGGTCCCCTGCTCAAACTTAGCATCCCATCTCTTGGGGTCAGGTCAGCTCGATTTGGTTGCTGCCAACGCGTCTTGGGCAACAATGCGTGCGCCTAATGATGCCCAGGAGATCAGATCAATCAATCAACCACTGGTGCAATCAATGAATTGCCTCGCTTTGTTATCCTGGCCCGAGGGTGAGGCATTGGAAGCCCGGAATAGCGGTGCTGCCCCGCGATGCAGAGTGACCTTCTAACTTTCCACAATTTTATCGAAGCCTCAGGTCCCTACGCAGAACATCTGGGGTAGCATGGCCTGGCCTCGGCATTGCATTCTATTCTGACGATACCTGTACCTCTCCACTCTCGGCGACACAGCAGGCAACGTCAAGCACTCAACAGTTCTCGAGGTTCCTGTGCGGCGGTCTGTCGTACTGAAACGACCCGAAACGATACACAAAAAGTAACATTTCAACGTCTTCGATCATTAAGCTTACCCACCCTGGTTTAAGATCAGAGGCAGGGTCCCATTCCGTGGATTCGCTCGCTTGTTGGGCTGCTTGCGCCATCAACTCAATACAAACAGTACGTTAAGTTACTTCACTGCACTGCCGGTCAAGTACTGCCCTCCACTGTACAGCGCAGTACCTGCACACGCTACTGTACCTACCTACCTGTACAGCACAGCACAGCACAGCACAGAGTACATTACAGTCCCTACCCTACCATGCATACCGCCGTTACTGGGACTATCGTAGCTCCCGGAAAGAAGTGACACCCTCCTGACATTAATTCTAGGGATTCTGGGGCGAATTTCTTTTGCAAATCTTGCCAGAAAAGACATTTGGGCCATCACTTGCTTCCCGCCTGGTCCCTGTCAACTCCGCTACGGTACTAAAGTCGTGCTAGTGAATGGGGCATCGTTTTTTTTTTCCCATCCCATCGCCATCATCAACAGCCAGGCCAGGCCAGGGTTTCGCTCATGACATGCGTACCCGTCCCTTTTCCCTTGCAGCCTCCCGGACGAACATAAATCGTCCCTTATTCCGAGCTTCAATCTTCCAGATCTCCTCCATAATCCAGTCTTATCTATCTGTCTGTCTGTGTCAGTTCAGATCCGCTCACTACCAGTTTTACCTTCAACTGGTTCGTTGAGAAGCGCCCCCCAAGGATATCGCACTACTATTTTAGTGCTTCACTATTGCCCGCGCAGTTTTTTGTCCAATCCAGCAGGAGTTGAGTTGGCCTTTGCAGATAGATCCATCTGCCTGGACCACAGACCACAGGTCACACCGCCTACAACCGCCAGCAGAAGGACCCAGGCAATTTCATCGCCATCTCAGGAAACCCCAGTCACCGTGGATGCCCTGGAGAAGACATTTGGAGCCAGCCAGCCTTTTGGAAAAACCCAGGATCACTGCCCAAGGACCCATATTGTACAAGCTGTCCGTCGGTTTAGTCTTGTTTTTTTAACTGGAACCCAAGGCGTGGACCCTTTGCTGCTTCTTTTCGCCTGTGGATTCTTTCTTTATCAGCCGCAAGTCTCGTCAAATCTGACCAAAATTAACACCCCGCGGTTCCGTTTTCACAATGATGAGCCAGTACAGTATGGCACAGCAAGACCATGCTTACAAGACCACAATGTCCAACAGCCCTTGGAACCCAACTCGCAAGTAAGTTTGAGCTTCCCTCCTCTACGCTCGAGATAAGTGCGGTTGACTAACTCACCGGCAGTTCCTTCACTGATCCTTCGGTACATGGAGGTTTCGATAATGGCTTTTACTCATCACAAAGGTATGGTGATTATCGGAACAACACCAGCTCGGAATCCTTAGTAACATCGGCCAATTCAAGTGTCAACTACTCAGCCAGCAACTATAACTTAGCTGGCGGTCTACCCATCGGTACCAATGGTCACATGTCACGCAATGAGTCGGCCTATGCCGCCGCTCCCTCCTTCGGTGCCCGTCCTCCATCAGGATCTTACGGCAAGCCCGTTGGACATGGCTCATACAAGGCACCGACCTCTCAGTCTTGGGAGAACCATGATCGATACTCGCCTACCGACTCGGTGGACGACATCATCGCATCGCCCAACCTGTCTGACTACTCTCTGGAGAATGGTATGAACAGTGCTGCCCCCGGAGGAAAGACAAAGTCCACTGGCAAGGGTCGCTCACAAAGACGACCATCGAACCGTGACGAATTCGACGGTCCTCATCAGTTCTTGCAGCGACCGCCCCCGGATGTTATTGCCATGCAGGAGCGAGAGCTTCCTCACTTGCCCACGAACCTTCATGTTCAGGAGCAGGACAATGTCTTAAGCCAGGTCAATGACCGACTTTCGCAATGCGCCTACGACTTTGTGGCCAAGTACCAGTTTCCAATTCCTTTGACTCAGGACATGCGACCTGTTGAGCGACCACAGGATCGAGAATGGACCGAGTGGGTTTATCTTCTCAAGCGACTAGCGACGAAGCGACGCATCCCAGCGCGAGTTCTTTACAATGGACAGATCAAGCAGTTCGTTACGATTCTGGAGAATTCCCTTGAGATGCGACATGCTGCGAAGCACCAAAGTCGCCCGCTCAAGGACGACCGCAACATTCTTCAACTGATCTCGGCCGGTATTCAAGTGGCCAAGATCTTGAAGGATGCCTCGGCTATGGACTACCTAGACCGATTATACGTTTCTACAGACAAGCAGATCCAGGATCGTGCCGCCACGCGGTACCGAGCTTAAGAATCGAGCTTGACCACGAGTCTCGAGCGACTCTAATGATATACGTTTATATGCTCTCCTACAACAGGAGACATGACCTGCCGGTGACGACAACGGCACAGATCAGAAACAGGGACGTGGCCCGAGCAAAGGATGGGGACCACAAGCACAATTTGACATTGTGAGCGATAATGTTTATCATATATGGGCAGAGGTTCTCCTGAGTCCAGAGGATTGGCGTGCCAGGCGTACGCCACTCCTTCTCAGCAGCCATCATTTCTGGTTAGGAGGCTTCCGTCTAAAGCGTGTTGGAGTTATTGTGCGGCAAGAATTGTTTTGGTTTGATGTTTCAAGTATTGACGAGTCATGTTTCGTGCTTTCGTGTATAGCACATGTTTATTGTTATGATTTTATCACTGGATCCGGACAGCACCCCCAATACAGTATTGGTAACGACGCATTCGCTGTATGTTTTAGTTAACACGTTGAATCAAAGAGCCTATGGCATACTCATACTATGCGGGCTATTTCACCCGCTTCTTTCTATTAGTGAAATTGGGTATGAGAGTGATGGTGCGAGTTGGGCATCGGTCGGTCGGCTTGGCAAGGATTACAGTTTTGGGATGAAAGCCGTGATGATGATCTTTCGGGAGCAGGCATCTCACTACTGTGGTCATCGGTGATCATTGGGCACATATGAGACCTAGGTTCCGGTGACGGTTAGGATTTGGACCAGGATACTGATTCCGAGACTGGCTGATACCAGGTGGACGCCCAACCCTCAATATCATGAAGACCGGCTGCGGAGTGTTGCCGATAGCTGTGAGCAAATAGGATGAATAGTATATGGCTTATGATGCTCAAAGTTCCACTACAGAACAGCCAATAGGTGTCCCAGCCGGTAACTCCGTCAAGTATTTATTGTATGTATGTTTTGCCTTAAAGTTCAAACGGGACCTAGGGTAGGTCGTGATCGTGATCAAAGAGATAGGTAGTTTTTCAGATCTACTACCCGCGATTCAGGTAAATCACAAGATTAGGTGAGGCCAACAATAGGTATATCGGGCTGCAAGGCAACTCATCGTATGGGATTAAGTCTTTCAAAGCTTGAGGCCCTCCCTCATGCTGTGTTGCATAGAAATCGTACACCAATCGGATACCTACTGACACAGATCGATAATGCTACCGTTTATGCAGTGCGATGCCAATGACAGCTCAAGCTTCTACTATAGCCTAGTTGACTGAGCACCTGACATCCTTGATAAGAAACCCGGCTGTAAATATGCACTTTTATGAGAAGACTATTCATGGCAATTGAATAGAAAACACATAATTGTGTTACTCGACATAGTACTCAGAAAGGAATAGCGTCAGTGAGCATGTGCATAATATGTTGCTGTGATTGGCTTACCCTGCACTTCTGCGGTACTTGATTCTGGGTGTAAAATGGCATACAAAGCAAAGTACCAAGATTTCGGTCGCCGTTTGGGTTAGCGTCGAGACGTCCATGAATGTTGACCGAAGGAGGAAGTGAAGCAAGCGACAGCTTTTCTTACTTTCCTTTCTCATATTCATTTCAATCTGGACTCATGTGAAAGTGCACTTTCGTTGAGTTATTTATATGTCGTCGCTTTTCCTGTGCTGAGAAGTGATGCTGTGGAAAGACCGGACTGAAACCTTGCGACTACAACACCAAAGAATACGCCGCGGGGACTAGCTAACTTGCGAATACCCTATTATTAACGACAAAGATCATTGCACGACATCATCAGCCTTATAAACAACGGATGTCTATACCGGCGTCTTAATCACGGACATAACCCTAGTATATAAGCACTCGAAATCATCATCTGCACCAGGCTATTCTCATCCTAGTCTAACTCAAAACTCACTTATCTATATAAGCCCTGGATCGATATATACTGTTCGAGATCAAACATTGTACATCAGGAAACACATTAAAGTCGCCGAGATGGCATCTATACACTCTCGACCATCACCAACCTCATCATCCCCCTACGACTTCGACTCTATCCCCGACGACGAATCATGGCAGTACATCGACTATACAGCAATCAACTCTGGGCCATCGTCTATTAGTTTTCTCTCCGACCCTGCTAGCGGGAGCCTAGGAAGCTTCACTATGGTTGGAAATGTCCATGGAACGCCGTCACCTCTTATGCCAAGTAACACCTCCTCTTCCTATGTTGCTGGTAACACTCCTCCACCATATGCCTCTACAAACAACCGGTCTTCACCATTCATGCCTGGAGACACTCCTCCGACATCAGCAGCTTCACCCTTACTATTAGGCGACATGGATCAAGCGACCTTCTTCGCAGCCAACGCAAACTTCCAGGCACCTTCAGACAATGCCAACTCGGATATGTTCGCAACAACGACAGATGGAGGATATGGACAAACACAGGGGTTCTTAACGCCCCAACAGTACCTTTTCTCACAGCAAGACACAACTCAATTCCAAACCCAGGGCTTGAATGGTATGCTGAAGAAGCGGGGGAAGGCCTCTCCTTCAGCGCAGAGTACTGATACTGCTGCAGACATGACACTCATGCAAAGCTTCGGGGCCGATATGTTCTCGATGGACGTGAACGGTCAGGTTCAAGTGCCTCAGATGAACTTTAATATTCAGCAGCCTATGCAGTCAGATCCTAATGTTCCACCTTGGAATCACACGCATACAAGAGGGAACGAGAGTGTCTTCATCATGGATGACTTCAACAACTCTCCATCACCTGCGAGCAACTACTCCCAGACCTCGTTCCCCAGCTCAAAAGCGAGCCCCAGTGGGAGCAAGTCGCCGACGTCGACACCGATCCGTAAGGTCAAGACTGGAAAAGTCGAGAAGAAGGGAAAGAAAACAGAGCAGTCTGGCAAGTTTGTCATCGTGACTCCTAACTCTATCTCAGCTCACGCCGGTCGTCCTAATCCTTTCGAGTGCTTCGAGGCTATGAACCGTACAAGTCAGCGAGGACGTAAGGGACCTTTGGCAGATGCTACCAAGGAGAATGCTTTGCAGGTTCGAAGACACGGCGCATGTTTCTGCTGCCATAGTCGCAAGGTCAAATGCGACCTCGAACGACCCTGCAAGAACTGTAAGAAGATCATAGTCCAAGTGCCACAGATTGTTTGTTGGCGATTCAACGACTTCCTGGGGATCTTGTTTCCCGAGTATATTCGCGGACACTTGGCTAAAGACCAGATGACCAAGTTTTTCTCGGAGAACATTGCCGGGTTCCATGTTCAAGGGGTTGAGCAAGTCTGCTCTATTGAGCTCTTCTCAGGTCCACTGTTCAATACTGTGCTGGCAATACAGGCCAAGTTTTTCACACCCAAGACTGATGAGGTCAGGAGTCATTGGCAGCTCCAGAATATAGGAGGGAACAGGGTCGAGCTGAAGAGCAACAGAGCAGCCAACATCGGCGTTGAGCTCGACAACACAGCTGAGAGGGACACTCTCAAGAAACGAACCAAGAGGTACATACAGGACCTTCTCACAGAGCCATACTTTGTCGACCAGGTCACGGACAACTTCCAAAGTACATGTTTGCCCCAGAAGGTACTGAGGATCGTCAAGCAGTATGCTGATGAGACCGAGGTGAGTGAAACCCGATAACTCGCATCATTAGCCGAGCTGACAGTCATACCGCAGTCCCTTATGGTTAAGCGTGCTTTGTCCATTTACTGCATGCACTACATCATGACAAGGCAACTCTGCCTAACTCAACAGACTGCTGATGCCCTTCGATCGAGTGGCATGATCGACCAGGGTGACAACTATGTTACTCCTCGAGTCCTCGCACGACAGATCAAGTCAATTGTAGACGAGCTGATGCAGCGCGAAATGACACAACTATTCGACCTCTTCTCCAAGTCACTCAAACCAAAGTCTCGGCGCGAATGGGCGCCATGCACCGCCGCCTTCCTTGTTCTCTGCCTCTTCATGGAGGCGGTTGAAACGGCAGCTGACATCTTTGTGATCTCCCAAAACGAGATCAACATGAGGAAGAGCGCAAGACCCGAGTACGAAAGAAGCCTCGCGCTGAATACCTGCGCCGAGGTTGAGAATATGCCCTTCAGGCAGTTCGCCTACCAGTTCCACCAGATTTACCAGACGCACAGTAAGGAGGCCAACACGAAAGGCTTCAACCCCTTGCTTGACAGCAGCTTTGCCGAGCAGGGCGAGCTGGACGGACCGGCGATCAAGTTCTCGGCTCAACTGAGAGAATTATTGTTTGGCGAAAGCTGTACGTACGACCTGACTACTCACAAACGGGCTGACAGGTATCCGTATTGTTCTGGAACGATCACAAACGCTGACACTTTCTGTCTCACATAGGGCAAGAGTTGCAATTTCTAGCAGCCAACGACTGGCTCAACAACAACGCGAGCCATCCTTTCCCAATGAATCCTCAGACACTGTACACCGGACGCCTCGTGGCGAGGTTCCTTATGTCGTTCCAAGACGACAGAGCCATATTTGAAGACAGTGGTTGAGAACTATTTGTCCGAGACATCTGTTGAAGAAGGGCGGAATGTATGTCTGTTTAACGGCTTTCTTGGATAACATGGCGTATGCGAGGCATGTCTTGGTATAACGGCCGGTTAAGAAGAGAATACCCTTCCACAGAGCAGGTTTTTGGACCTTTGTATTTGAACGATATATGACAGAGAAGGGAAGGGAGTACGCAGGCAGCATGAGGCTGAATGAAACGATGTAATGCCACGTCCGAGGAACAAGGCGGTCTCATAAACATGCTCCCATATTGTAGCATCAACATGACATGACATGATTTTGCCAGCAATATTGGTTGATAGCGGGCGAGACATTTGTGCAACGACGATAGTAACAATACAGGGGTTTAGGCTTAGGCTGGTGAGAACCAAACAAGGACAGGACCAGACACGGTAATTGAGTCATAGCCTCCCATTCGTCATCAGCATGTCTGTGCAGATTCGAGACATTCATTCACGTCCAAAAGAATTATTCTACTGTAGATATGTTTGCCCGATTTTAGTCCTGATGCCACACTGCGTCTATGGTATCAGGGTGGAGCGGGTCGGTTGTCTAGACCGTGGTTTTAATCTCCCACTCGAACGATAAAAAAAATAGTTGACACACATGTGCATTGAAAGCGCAGAGTGTAGGCATTTCGTGGGTGCCGCTTGCAGCGGACTTTGTAGAGAAGTAGACAGGATAATAGCTGTAGTATGTTCAGGTAAGTCGCAGAAAATCATGTCAAGGATAGCAAAGAACGGCACTGCTTGAACTGAGACAAAGCGTGCAACCTCAACCGCAGCCTCTTTCAAGCTGTCAAACGCTGCAAGACACTGTTTATTTTGTCACAAGAATGTGAATGTGTCTCCGTCATCATGGCGTTCAACAGCTTTCTAAGATTGGGGAGGACTGCATGCTTGTCCAAGTCCGAATTCTGAACAGAGCAGAGAGCAGAGAGCACAACAGAGTTGAGCTGCATCGGCGTTGCCGTTGGAAGCGGAGAAGAAGCAAGATGGAAGAAAAGAAGCCGAGCCTCGTAAGATGGCAAAAGTTGCCTGTCGGGAGAGGCAAGAGCCGAGGAAGAGAGGCGTTGTTGTGTGATTTGTTTTTGTTTGGTGTTTGGGTTTGAAGGATGAGCAGAGAAAGATCCATTGAGAGGTAGAGTTTTTAAAGAGGTTGGTGGCAGGGAACACAGGATCCACAAGTCACGTGTCACAGCGTACCTCAAACAGAAGCCAGTTGTGGATAGCTTCGACTTTTTCTTTTCTCTTCTCTTTACACTTTTTACGCACGATAAAATCAACCGGCCTCGATGTATTTCACTCGGAGTCGGTCATATTCAGTGCAAGACTGACAGGGTCATCTTCTGCTGTAACACTTGCGTCGAGAGACATGCTTAATTGTCTCGCCGACCCGGCAGGAGTTCCGATATGCCAATGCTCCATCTAGACTACTTGTCTGCCTGTCTCTGCCTTGACACTGCACCGTACTATTATCGCACTAGGAGCCGCCGTGTATTGTAACTATGGTGTGTCCAGATCCTGCGGACTCTCAGGGGCTGGCTCGACTGGAGCTATTTCATACTGCACTAGCAGTCTTCTGTGTCCCCAGTGCCTCGCTGCTTTTAGCATCGACCACTTGATGCTGTACTTAGATACATCTGTTCTTCACTTAGCAAGCGCCAAACCGAGAACATAACTCAAGGCGACCTGCCGAGTGGCCCAGCGTGAATATCGATTACGGGATTGTAAACGGGCGGGAGCTCAACGGCTGTACCTTTCCGTCAGTTGTGCCTGGGCTTCCAGTCACTTCATGTCGGCCCAGCCCACTGGGACCCAATGGATATCAGAAGCCTTGCCATAACTATGGTCCATATTAAGACTCGGGTGACCTCTTGTACTCCCTAGCAGATGGCTGTTTCTTTCTCATGAACTCGACCCTTAACAGTCAATCCTTGGCTCGGGACTTGTATCCCTTTGTCTCCGCCCTGCATGGTTTGAGCAACCATCGGCCTTATTGACGTAGGTAGTGAAAGAATGAGCCGTGATTGAACAAATCATGAATGATGACACCAGTATTCGCACATGCTTCAACTCCAAATAAGATAGAGTCGTTCTAATTCAGGTCCGCCTCGGTGCTAAGGCGATGGTGATCTTCGAACACGAGATTCAATTGACGAAGAGAGGCATTCGAGTCTATTACTGGATATAAAACGTTCCACTGTAAGTAGTGTGAAGCTCAACTGTCCTACACCTCACGTCAGTAGAAACACAAGAAGATGTTGGATCGCTGAACTGGGGGGTTGTTCAACATTGATATTGCCATATCAGGCAATGACCTTATCAACTTACAGCACGGACTTCCTAATTCCATCTTTCATACCGTTAGGTACACGGTAGGCTGCATTGGATACCTTCAGTCAGGCTGAGAAGCTGACGACAATATGGTTAGGAACAACCCTGAGCAACACGAAAGTCGCTCCGAGCCTTCGCACAGCCTGTGGCGTCACGTTGTCTCGACACGAACGATTCGAAAATGATCTGCTCACGTAAATCTATGGCGGTTCTGACTTTGTCAATGAAAGCTTTGTCTAACAATTGTCGAGTATAAGAGTAGGGACTCGTCCTGTCCAGTTAGGTGAATCCAGTTCCTGGAGCATCAAAACAAAGCAATCCGATCCAACCCAACTTGTTCTTACCTTCACTCTTAAGAATCACAATCCCTTTGAACTCAAGTTCAACACTCGGTCCAAGAAGCAAACGTCAAAGTGACAATGTCTGCCTCGAACAATCCCGCTGCTGGCATCAACCTTTCCCAGGACAAGCCCAAGCCCAAGCCCCCGACCTGGCCTATAGACCCCAGTGAGTCAAGACCACTATATTTTCTCAATAAATATGTCGCCGCAGTTCATCGGCCACTGGCCTGCGATATACGTGTCGTTAGACATCCTCCGCTGTGCCAGGGTCTCGCTGCAGTAACATTGTTCCTTCTGCAGAACTCTTGTGTCCCCAGTACTCGTTCGACTAACACAAATCCATAGCTTCGGGACGTTAATTTCCGACTCCTTCGGTGTGCATGGAGAAGCATGCCTCTGTGCACAATGTCAAGAAGCACTGACGAAGTGCTGATAAAGAATGTACCCCCAAGGGAGCAATATGGACCAGAAAAGGGTGCTGCGGCGGAAACAGTTTAAAAATTGGGCGGTGGCCTGAGTCGTTCTTTTTCGATATTTGTTTGCTTTAGACATTAGAAAATTACACGGTACCGTCACTTTCAAGCCAGGTTTCTCGTGTGCACCATGCCTAACGATAACCACGCGGTGTGCCGTTGTAGGGCTTTCACAAAGCCCTCAACATGCTGGTGTCTCCCAAGGGTATCAACAGCAACGAGAAAAGAGGAAACATACCAAATATGCCGATAAGTATGAAGTAGATATGATACTGTGGTGACAGAGCAAGAAGTGAAGTTGAAGATGTTGAGTACATGAGGATGGCTGGCAACACTGGCGTGAAGGTGAATCGAGCGGTTAAGTGATAACGAACCACGAGTAATTTGAATAAAGTAGCTCATCTGTAGATTAGGATTCAATCCGTAATTAGACTGTAGGCAAGGAGACGTAGAGGCATGTAGGTTACTGACCATTCTGCCACCATAGGCACCTAGAGGTCTCCCCTGAAAAGCGAGCAACTTGGCTTGGTTCGGGCGAGTAGAAAACTCACAGGACGAAGTTTTACTGTGAGGTTCTTGGGTCTGGTTCATGCGGTACCCATTCGGAAAGAGCTACCGCGTTATGTTGTGTGCTCTCTCGTACGCGCCCACCTTATTCAGGTATCGTAACTTCCGAGGATAGTCGTCGCTTAGGAGGTAGGTACGACTGCAACTGCTACTTGCCGACCTTGTAACGACCTTATTTGGAGTTGTCAACGAGCCGATCTATACCGAGACTTCGTTCCACTAGACTGGTTATTTCTTATAATGGAAATCAAGACACCAGCAAAGTTATCTACCTTACCTATCCACTCCTGTCCTTGTTGACCTAGACAAATACCTGCCTTGCCCATGCCCCTCGCCTGCTGTTCGTCACTCACACCGACATTCCTTTGTATCACTTGACAGACGGACAAAACGAATAGAATCCTCTGACCCTATAACGCATCCCTCGAGAGGAGCCAGGTCGAGGAAATCGGTACGGCCTCCAGCTGGATCGCCTGCCGTGTAGCCACTCCTGCACAACTCGAAACTAGAACACAAAACAACATGACCGACAGTACCCGGTCTCTAGACTCGGCCAGGTTGGAGATCATACTCATCGCAATTGTGGTGTTTGTACTCGTCGTGCTTCTCGCAGTCTTCATCCTATTGGGTGTCAGCTTCAGAATTCCACGGGGAGCGCGGGACACCGAGAACGCACAGCGACAGACTCCCTGGACTGCATCCGACCCAATAGATCAAGGCGACGGAGCATACCGTGACAATGAAGCTTCTTTCATCAAGAGTGTTCGAAGACGAAGTCATTCTTTGGCTGAGGAGCTCCGATTGGAGTTGGTCAATCTCAGACGCAACCTATCCTTGCTGAAGATCCCCTCAAGAAGCCGACTAGAAAATACAGACACAGATGGAACCCGAAGACTGAGCATCGACCAGTTACTGAGCAGTTTCCCCTCAACTAGCTCAGAATTAGTTAACGATTATGAGAGCTGTTACGACTACTTGAATTCTCCATTGTCAGCGACAGGTAGGGAAGAGGATGACACTGGGACACAGAGAAGACTGATTCGTCCAACGGGGAATACAACGAGATACGACCAAGTCCAACAGTGGGATACCCCCCTGCAGTAGTTTATTGGCCTGGTTGGAATGGAGGCCGGCGAAGGAGATTGGGAATGGCGCTTTGTTGTACATGATACCTCTATTGAATCTGAAGAAAAACGTCCTATTCTGACATTGGCTTTCCCTGAAGCCTGCGGCAAAGCTCCCTGTGCCACTTTTTAACACGCCGCCATATGCTGCTGGCGTGCTTGTTCCTAGTACAAATAAACCTCGTTGCTTAGTCGATGCCCAATTCGCAGTTCCTTTAAGCGGACTGCTTCTTCAAGTCTCGCGCAGCCTGCTTCAGGCTAAAGTTGCACTCCTCGTAGGCACGGCCGGCACCGAAGCCAACACCGACAAAGGCGGGCCATGCTCTTCGCTTGAACAGAAGGACAGAGAAAACGACACCGAAACCGAGACCGAGAGACGACTTGACGAGGAGGTTGGAGAGGCAGCGGTCCCACTAGAATTAATTAGCACCTTAAAATTGTGTATAGACTGTTAATCATTCGAGGTTCATGATTACCTTCTCGTTGAGAAGCGACTCGCTGAGCGGCCTGGAAATGGCGCTGGGGGGAGGGCGGGCAACAGTGGAATCGGCCATCTTGACCTTTGACGGTATTCGGTTAGTTTCAATGGCCAAAGGTTAGTTGAAAGAGTATAATTGACATACTTGAGTCGTGCAATCGGTCGTGACAAGCGAAATCTGGAGCTACTAGGAGCTGTATTAATGGACGTGATGTCAAGCTTGAATATGGAACAAGTCGGGATGCAAGAGCGGCTTGTGGGCGGTGAGAGCGGGGAGCCGGTAAAGGTTTAGCGTGATGGCAGAATTTAGGAAATTTTGGCTGGACGCTGGAAAAGTCGCGGGGCGCATTCAAAGATTGAGGTTTGTTGTAGCTTTCTTTTCAAACACCTTTTTTAATCATTCTTTCGTTAAATGGCCGCCATGGATGTGGATATGGCGGATAGTCCGTCACAAGAGAACTCTTCTACTCTTGTAAGTTTTCATTCTCATTCTCTTGCGCAATCACGAATATGCTTACACGTGCTACAGGAAAAGATGGACCTGATTAAGACTGTGAGAGGTCTTGACCAAAGCGGTCCGGGAGAGGATGGAAAGAATCTTGAAAGGCTATGGAAACATTTGACTGTATCTGCAGATGGTCAATTCCATGCTGCTGAGGAAAGCAGTTTGCGATGGCTGCTTAAGTCGATGAACGGACCATCAAAAGATGCCGAAACTTTGCGACGATGGCCTTTGACCTGGACAATTCTCGAATGCGTCTTTCAGCGCATTCCTTTATTCTCACTCGCCAAATCACTCGCTGACCGACGGTTCATTGTTGTCTTGCAACAAACATTGAAGGATATTTCCCAACCAACAACCGATACATCATCTACACCTTCGAAGAGGAAGAGATCGACGACAAAAAGTTTCGACCTGGACGCTCTAAGGGACCCCGAAGGATGCCTGGTTGCTGGCGACGCCCTATTTAGCGCTCTGAAGACACTCTTGGACCGCCTCGATTCCTCCGCGACGCAATCATCCCACGACAAGATCGGTGCCGAGCATATTCGATCGCTTTTCTGTACCTCTGCGGCCGACGCGGCGTCGTTAACCTCCCTTTCACTGAAGCTATGCGATGTTGCGCTTACCAGTAGTGATGAGCAGGAGGGCCGCGAGACATGGATCGAGACGACAACATCCATCTGGGATTTGCACCTCCAGGGGAGCGACGATATGATGGAAGTTGCCACGCAGTTATTTCCCCCGGCTACGGCTATTCTCGACAAGTTGGAAGGAATCTCAGGATTGCAAACAACCGCTGTGCGCGAATCCTTGCGAACGAAGTGGACAATCGACCTGGAAAAGCTTATGCACCGCAATCTGATACTCCCTGCTCGAGCCGCATTCATCAACCGACAAGATTTGGAACCTATCACAAAAGCACTTCAAGCTGCCAGCAATAATCTTGATGTGGCCGCTCCTGCGCTTTACTTTTTGGCATCGAGCGTAACAGATGCGCTTGGCGAAGGCAGGCTACGGAAAGGCAATGTCGACTGGACAAAGCAGATTTTCAAGGCCGTGGAAGGTTCACTTAGGGACCGTAAAGATCGAGATCGACTTCTGCAAGTTGTCCTGGAGCGTGCAGCTGAGAAGTCGATGGCGATTGACACGGATGATCTGCGCTCTGTCTGTCGGGAGTATGCCCTACAGGAACAGAGCACAAACTGGCGCTTGGTCGCGGTGATCGCCAGCTGTGATGCTGATATCTTCCTTCAGCGATCCGAGGAAGGCGCCCGTTTATTAGAGACTGTCTGTGAACGAAGCACTTCGCAGGAACTTACCCAGAATGACCATGAGTCAGTTTCAAAGATCATCAAGGCTATTGCGGAGGTTTTCCGGACTGGGCGAGTGTTCGGAGATTTCTTGAAGCTTTGGTTTCAGCAGTTGTGCAAGGTTGAGAAGCAGAAGAGTAAGATCACCTCACCATGGCTTCAGGTTGGTCAGGTGCAACAAGGTCATGATTCATTTGAGATTTTGATCGAAAAGGAGATGTCTCCACAGCAGCTGCTTGACGTCCTGGAATGGGTTAAGAACGAGAAGTTGCACGCAAGGGCTCTTTGCCTTTTCCTGGACTCCATTGCACAAGGCATCAAAAGCGAAACTTACGTAGATGCCGTTGGTAGTAAGCTCTTTGACTTGGTTAGCGACGTGAAGAAATCATCGTCTGCTTTAACTGCCTTGAAGTGGGGAGTTGTGTCAAAGACCATCTCCTGGGTCACTGCCGAATCAAGATCTGAGATTTGGTCTGCAGTGCAAGGGCAACTGACCAAGATCTTGTCCGAGTCCCCTGTCGAGTCTAGAGAGACATATGAGGCATTCAAGTGCTGCTGCCTGGCTTGGATTTCAATGAGTCCCGATGGCGTCCATATCGCCGAATCTGCAGGCCTGGTGGATGCTTTTACCACCCGACTATCGTCAGAGCTTCTGTCTTCGAAGTCTTTGAAGGGCAAGGATCTGTCTTTGTTTCTACAGCAGAGCTCTGCGCCAGCTTTCCTCGAGGAGGCAGCCGCGGAGCATTACCTCGCTTGGTTCTTGCAAGGTTGCACTCGACTCACTCGTTTCGTTTATGGCACAAAGGCGACTCTCCCCCAAGCCTTGGAGAACGCGTTGTCCCTACCAAGTAGCCAAGCTGCTCAACTAAGAGATATCTGGGCCTGCCTACTCGAAAACGAGAACAGCATGAACAGCGTCAAAGTTTCTGGTAATCTCATTGACCGTCTGATAAACTCTTTGGAAGAGGACGGAAAAGAGAAGCGCTGGCCTGCAGAAGGTAGCCAAACCTGGATTCGAAGCTTGAGCAGTGCTCATACGGATGCCTTCACTCGACCTCAACGAGAGCGTATCATGACACTGCTCCATGCACACAGACAAAAAACAACAAAGCGTGTGTCTATTGAGGGCTGGAGATATATTCTCACATTGTCAACTAAACTTATGAGCCGGGCAACATTTTATGATGGCATGCAATTCTCGCATCTCGCTGAAGTTGCGGATGCCATGTCAGATCTGTCGAGCTCAACACC
Source organism: Fusarium citri (assembly GCA_004367485.1). NCBI lineage: Eukaryota > Fungi > Ascomycota > Sordariomycetes > Hypocreales > Nectriaceae > Fusarium > Fusarium citri. The sequence goes on from QHHH01000092.1 coordinate 57,516, forward strand.
AACACAAGACGGCAGTTTGACCGATCTTATCGACGCCTACTATGCCATGGCAGCGGCTACGATCCGACAGATGACAGAACATGTGGACGAACGAAGTGTCAAGTATCTGAATGAAAGCCGTAGCTTCATTTCCGACTGTGAAGATGCCGGAGATTTGTCACCTTTCCGCCTGACATTACTGAAGGCATTGATAACCGAAGTTTCTAAGTCAACAAACTGTTCCAGCCATCCTGAGCTGAGCTCATTGCCAGGGGTTGCAAAGGATGCACTTGGAAAGTGTGTGATTGCTGCGACTGGGTACTTCCTGACAGAGAAGAAGGCATTTGAGAGCCACAATATTATTGCCGACCTTCGATTATTCGCAGCAGTTGACGCTGCTGAATCTTTAGAGAGCATCGCAGAAACTACCAAGCTCAAGCAATCAGATGTTCGAAAGGCTGAGAAGCGAAGCCATGCGGCTATGGAATCGGGAGACCTGAGAGGATGGAAGGTGGAAACGTTCCTCAGAACATTCTTCACACCACTCCTCGAGGAACCTCGACCAACGACATTCTATAGCCTTAGCCAAATCCCTCACAAACTTCGCGAGCCCTATTTCAAGAGCAATGTTGTTTCAATCATAAAGTCGATGGACACCTCCGCAAAGATGGATTATTTGAGGGAACTTGTTCAAGCGTTTGTGCAAGGTTCAAGAACGGATGGTCAAGCATCGGCTATTCATACCGTTGTGAACCAACTTCTAAGTAAGTTAACCCGAAGTCTATCGAGTTCTGCCAACTAACAAACTACAGCATCTCCCGACCTCCAGGCTGAGGGATCTAGCTATGATCTGGCCACTGCTCACAGCGAACTGACCTCAACACTCTTGACACTAAAGAGCCAATCCGTATCCACTCGTGTGTGTCGAATCCTTCGTGCTTTGTTGGAGAAGAAGCCTCAGTCCATGACCCAGTGGAACATTGAGCTTGTTCTTAACACCGTTTCCGACTTGAGCCTTTCTACTCAGCCACTTGACGAGGAGTTGCCTAATGAGAGAGTCCCATACTCGTCGCTATGCGGGCTTTTGGAAATCATCATCAAGAAGCACCGCCTCAGGCTTGAGGGTCACCATCACTTGCTATTGTCAACGATGCAGGCCCTCCTCCGCAACCTAATTATTAACCACAGCGCTACTGATACCTTGGGACAGACTCTACAAGAGTCCAAGGCCCATCTTTACGCTCGTCTTATTACTCTTATTTGTGAGCCAACTGCTGGCGCGGTATCTCGATCTCAGCATCAAAGCGCCCTGGACTCGGCCACAGATGCAGCGAAGCGTTCGGCCGGAAGGCACATGTACCTGATTATGATGCAGTATGTCAAGCTGCAGCTCGAAGCTGACGTGCCACGCCGAGTAAATGACGCTCTTGAGCCGGCCATGAACTCCATCTTTGATATTACACCTCCCGAGGTGCGCAAGATCCTGAACGATGCCATGGATAAGAGTGGACGTGCCATTCTGAAGGAAATGTTCAAGAGATACACCAAGTTTGGTAAATGGAGTGGCGTATAGTTGAAGATTATAGACATATATAGATACCACACAAAAAGTCATTGGAAAAAGGTAGCAGGCTTGATTTTTATTATTATTACATTGGGTATCTTATACAATTACTTCGAACTAGCACAAGATGGCTACACATTATCAAGCATCCCGAGTCTTCTTGTACAGGCTGGGGTGACCGTGTTTCTTGCCATGGCTCCTAATTTGTGAATCCAAGATAGGGCGAACAAAGATCCAGACAAATGTAGCAAGGAATGCACCAAGAATATCGACAAAACTGTTCTTGGGGGTGCCGCCGAAAGATGCCCACTTCATCAGATGGCCAAGGAAGTTCACAGTGATGTTATGCTGTCCAGCCTCAAGACCCCTGATAGACAAAGCAGCGACCTCCTCGGGTGTTTGCTTAGGGTCGTCCTTTTCAATGATCTTCGTGATCTCAGGCTTGATCTCGTTTTCGCGGACGTTGCCTGGCGAAAGAATGGTACCAGGCAAGAGTAGGTGGACTTTGACGTTTTGGGGATAAAGAAGTACTTCTTGCTGAATGCACTCTGCAAGACCTCGCATGGCATACTTGGAGGGGGTGTACGGCGTGTATCCGGGAGGAGAGTAGGAAGCGACAATGCTTCCAGTCATGATGAGATGCTTGGCCTCCTTCTCAACAGGCTTGGCGACGTCGAGCCACTCGCGCATGATAGCGTGTGCCATTTCAGCTGTACCCCAGTAGTTGACATCCATATGGTTTCGCATTGACTTCATCTCCATGTCGACAAACAATTCGGGGAAGGACAGTCCAGCGCATGTCCAGACGATATCGGGAGCGTTTCCATTGTTCCAGGCGATGACTTGGTCGAGGAGAGGCTTGGCGTAGGATTCCTTGGAGACATCGGCGGCGATGTAGTGGAAGCGTTGTGTTTCGGGGTTCTTAGCTGCGGCCTGGAGTTATCGAATCAGCATGAAGGTATCGGAAGACTTGGTAAGAACAGCGGACCTTGACGGTGTAGAGAGCAGCTTCGAGTTTGCTCTCGCTACGAGAGACAAGAACGACGTTTGCACCCTTGCCAGAGAGCTGGGCAGCTGCGCTGAGACCCAATCCTTCGGAAGCACCGGTAATCAGAACTGTCTGGAGAAATTGTTAGCTATGCTGTTGTGTAGACATGCATCATGAGAGGTCTCATGAGGAGCTCAAGAGAAGCATACCTTGCCCTCAACAGGGAACTTGTTGCTACCGAAGAAACCCATGATGACACGACCCAGAATGAGAGTCGCAATGGAAATAGCAGTGTAAGTAGCGATTGTTCTCGCGGAGAGGTCCATGGTGAGAAAAGGAGGACCAAATATGTATTGGTAGAGGGGCAGACCTGGGAGTTTTAAAGATGCAGACCAGCAATTTACAGCGTCCCTTTTCCCCTCCACAAAATTAGAGCCAGGTCCCCGAAGCTTATGTGGGCCCACAGTGCGACAGCAATTTATATGGCCTGGACACCTGCTAGCTTACAAGAGGCGTCTTATTTCAACCCATAATGTGTCGCTTCTCGCATTGCGTAAAGCGAGTAGATAAGAATGGAAAGATTGTGCGGTTAGACGGCATTAGAAATCAATGGATGGTGTGCTACTGCCCCTGGCTTACCGACTTCTCCGGGTCAAGTGCTGACGCTGAGGACCCATGTAGCCTATTCGAGATCGACTTGTCTATGCGATTGGATTTCGGATTGCCGGGTGATGGATTCTAGGTCTTTGACACATAATCTTGGGGGTATCTAATGATGACTGCTCTAGTTTCTTGTGAGTAAAAGAAATACAATCATGGTAGAAATACGATGTGCTTGATTTGTCTCCATGTGGTCTTGGTGGCAGCCTTTTGGAGGAGTACTGATGCGACAGAACAGTAGGGCGATGGGCATACGCACTGTGTATTTACACATGTGGCTGTGACCTGAGGCTGGAGGTTCTTTCCCTTTCCTATCTGATCTCAACTTACACGATCTCTATGTCACTTTTTCCCAGATCCATCTTCAATTTATCACACAGTCGCATTTCATAACCGGAAGAAAGATCCCGAACTCGCCTGGGCTCTCAATCATGATACCAGGGAGATGAGAAAAGGTCTCTTCACTCAGCATCATAATCAACACAATGTCCAATAAGGATGAAGACACCAAGCTTACAGTACCCAAGTTTTCATCATTCAAGTCGAAAACCGAGAGTTCCGGGTTGAAAGCACCTAAATTCTCTTCGTTCCGGCCCAAGGACAAGGACAAGGATCACAGTGCAAAAGAAGGCTCTAGCCACAAAGATTCATCTGGAGAACGAGACCGCGACTCACGAAGGAAAAGAAGCCATCATCACTCAGACTCCCATCGCGATCATCATCACTCCAAGAGACATCGCACAGAATCTCATCACCGGCACAGAGAAAGTTCCAGGCGCTCTAGCCATTCAGAGAAGCTAGAACATCGCCCGCTCACTAAACTTCTACGCGACAGCAATGATGGCGCATCGCGTCTGTATGTTATCGACACCAAAGGCGACCCACTAATCATTCGATATGGAAATCTTGATCGTTCTCAGGTTCCCGCCTACTATCGTGATGGCTATGGTAGGGTTCTTGGCACACGAGGTCGCCTCGTGATTCATCGCGATGGACCCAGGGATCAGTTCAGCCTGCGAATGCCAGGCGAGGGATCCTATGCCTTCAAAGACAAGGACGGACTGCGCTCAAAAACATGGCGCATAAGGTCAACCCCATTAAGAGTCAAATTGCAGGAGAGTTCTGCGCAGGACGAAGAAGAAAGTGACTTTTTGGCAGTCGGCTCATCGAAAAAGCGCAAACATGACCGTGGGGCCTCCGAATCTTCAGACGACGAGGAACAGCCATCTTATCGCTCAATAGAAGGCAAAGCAAAGCCGCGTCAATACGACGATAGCGACTTGGAATCTGAAAGCGATGCGCCTGCAGACCATGTTGATCTTGATCAGAATAACCCCCTGAAGTGGAAGTCGATTCAGCTTTCGAGACGGGTGAAAGATCAACCAGATGATATAGATGCATGGCTTGAGCTGGCAAATCACCAGGATGCTCTCTTGAGAGCTGGAGAAGATGTGGACCGTAAGGCACTAGAAGCAGAGGTGCATAGTTTCGCTGAGATCAAAGTCCATATGCTCGAATCGGCTTTGTCCAATGTTACTAATCCTGAAGATCGTATCAGAGTGCTGGTTCCACTGATGCGTGAAGGAGTCAAGGTATGGAACAGTAAAGCAACAGCCAAAAAGTGGAATGACTTGCGTGAAGACGAAAACATAAGCTTTACGTTGTGGAAAACGCATCTTGATTTTGACATGTCCAACATTTCTGTCTTCCAATTTGATACTGTCAAACAAATGCACCTTGATCGACTGCGCCATGCCATATCTCAATCTCAATCAAATGACGAGCTTGAAAGCTTCAGAGAAGCTATCTATGTTTTCCTCAGACTTACGCGGTTTATACATGACTCCGGGTACAAGGAACTTGCTGTTGCAGCATGGCAAGCTTTCATGGAGCTCAACTTCTTTCGACCTCCCCAGCTGGAAGAGCAGAATTCAGCCCTTAAGTCGCTTCGTGACTTTTGGGAGAGCGAGGTTCCCAGAATCGGAGAGCCAGAAGCTCAAGGCTGGGCAAAGTTTGTGGAAGATGATGGGATGGGCGATGCCCCTGAGCCTCTACCAGATAACAGGCAGCCCGAGTACCAGTCCAGGGATGACTACAAGCGTTGGGCGAGCTTAGAGAGCTTTCAAGCCGAGAAAGCAAGAGTACCGGCAAGGACTATGGATGAGGGGACAGAAGATGATCCTTTCAGAGTGGTTATGTTCTCCGACATAGAGCCATTGCTATTCATGGTCCCCGGGCATGTTTTACCAGCCGTGCAGGAGCAGCTGCTCGACGCTTTCTTGATCTTCTTTGGAGTTCCCCCTACCTTTTGGTCTGAAAGATGGACGGAAGAGGCGTACCATGACCAATTCTTGGCTCGCCCTACCTCGAAGTTGGAGTTTAATCCTCCTCTGCCGCCTTCAGGAGACGAAGATCCGACAGAAATACAGAGAAAGCCTCCTGCTTTTGACCAGAAGCCCCTTTGTGTTTCTGTATCCCCTGAACTGCTCTTCTCGAAGCAAGACTGGTTCTCTTATTTACCTTCGAAGACGAAAGAGAACGATGCTGAGCTTGGCTTCTTGATCAGCGCAACAAAACACTTGGTTCACAATGCGAACCTGTCAGGTTTAGCTACATATCATCTAGCTCTATGTGCAGCACAAGATCGTTCCGGCGTTAAAAAGACAGCAAAGGGTTTGCTGAAACGAGATCCGACCAATCTTGGTCTATATAAAGCATACGCGCTTGCCGAATACGCGAATGGCAATAGAGAGGTTGCTCAAAAGGTGGTGTCGTCTGCGACCGAGCTTGCATCGGTGAGTATATAGTCCTCTTCGTGCCTGAACTGATCAAATTACTAACTCCCCTTTATAGAGCTCTTCAGCAGAAAATTTTGGTCTTTGGGGAACATGGGCTTGGATGGAACTTGAAGAAAACAACAAAGCTTCATCTATTCGAAGACTTTGCTCTTCTGTGGACGAGGTTCTGCGCAAATCTGCTGAGAATCTTGATATATCGCCAACGCATATCCTCAAAGCCCACCAGATCTTCACTTCTACCATGAACGATTTGATCTCTGGGGGCAATATTAACCATGCCGAAATCCTTTCCCAGTGTCTAATTCTGCTATCTTATTTGACTGCTGAGGGGTCTACGGAACCAATGTCAAACTCACAGGGAAGCATTTCGGCTGCTATAGACACAGTTAACAAAGTGTCTCATGAGCTCAAATCTCGAAATTACCATACTTCACGGGCTCACGAGAGGATCCTGCAGTTTGCGTCAATGTTACTGTATTGGCACGCAACCAGAGGGTGAGTCTTACGTCCTGTGATTGTCAAGAATCTACTAACATCACTAGGCCCTTCCGTCGTGCATACCTCCTTGAGCAATTAAAGCACTTCCTGGTGTATTTCCCTAAGAACACCATGTTCTTGTCATTGTTCGAGTGGGCTGACTCTGGCCTTCGTATCATCGACGAAACAAGAACTCTTATGCACGAAACTGTCCTCGCTCTAGAACAGGACTGTCTGAGCAGTCGTATATTCGCCATTCATCACGAGATTGAACGTGGAAACGTCAACACGACAAAAGCAGCTTTCGAGCACGCTGTATCAAGCGACGCCTGCAAGTTCAACACAACTCTGTGGATCAAGTTCATTCAGTTTTGCAGCTCACAAAGAGAACTGCGGCCAAAAGCTAAGGATATTCTGTTCAGAGCTCTGAGGCATTGCCCTTGGTCGAAGGATGTCATGATGGAGGCCTTCCTAACGGTCAACCGTGATATGGACTCTTCGGAGCTGAAGGGGATCTTTGACACTATGACTTCGAAGGGCTTACGAGTACATGTTGATTTGGAGGAGTTTTTGGACATGAGAAGAGTTGAAAGGAAGGCGGAGAAGAGTAGACGATGAAAAGGTCAAGAAAGCAACAATTGTATAGGGTTTGAAACAGCTTATTGGTTAATACCATCCTACCCCGACATGGAGCGGTCAACTATATGGCTGTGTTTACATCTCATAAATGGGCCATTTCTTCAATAGTATGGTGAACCCTGATATCAAATAAGGTTCACTTTGGCGCATGTCCCTTGTTCAGATGCACACTAAAAATAGCATGCTTTGCGCCTACGTACACACATTATCTTCAGTGACTTATCATTACAGATTGTCTGCAGTAAGCGAGACTGAATATGACGACCATTCAACCTGAATCAGTATGTCTGCCAAGCCATCTGTATACCTGTTACAGTGCATGTTTATTTGGAACCGCGTCATACGGAGTGTCCAGGCTGTGTTGTCAGTGGGGTAAAGCTCAGGGGTTCTAGGGTCTTTTTAGCGGGTCAAGCGCTGAAGCTGTCGTGAGTTTGTCTTGAGCTTGAGCTTCGACATGAGGGGAAACAATATGATCCAGATGAAAAGGAAAGGGAACATCATTGTGACATTGCTAGTGGTATTCTAAGTAAACATGGAGGTATTGTAGAGGATGCATCAAGTATATAAGCAAATATACTTGTTTGTTATCCCCTAAACTCCTGTTTCAGTGATTAGTAGGGGTTCTAGTAGAGGTCCAGAACATGCAGGGGCTGCACAAGTGCAAGTGCAAGAGCCAGCAACGACAGCGAATAACCTCACGAATTCAACATCCCGTCACAAGATCATCCTCTCCTTTCTCCGCTCTCTCCGCTATTTAACCTCTTCAAACACCAAAAGTCGACAAAAACACCCCAAAAACGGTATCACAATACAACGGAATATGGCTGAGGAACTCAAGGCTGGCGGAGGTGCCAGCGAAGTAACCCGCTCCATCTCTAAGCTTCACCCAGTCGTCAGCAGTCATCTTACCAAGCTCTTTGAATCTTTGGCAGACCGACCGGACAAGACTTGGAGCAAGGAGAGGCTTGCATCGTTTATTAAAGAGACACAACAGGACGAAACTTCACCTGCTGTTGAGGAGCTTCTCGCTCGAGACTCGCTTGATCTTGATGGCTTCCAGGCCTGGATGACGTCTTCTCATGCAGCCGCTACAATCCCACCCAAACCTCAGGACCTTTCATATCCTCTTTCGTCTTACTTTATCAGCTCCAGCCATAACACATACCTCACTGGAAACCAACTCTCGAGCGACAGTTCTACCAAGCCTTACACCGAAACTCTGCTGCGTGGTGGACGATGCATTGAGATCGACGTCTGGGATGGAGATGAATCTGATCCAGAGGGTACAAGCAGCCCTTCCAGCAGCGATGAGGAAAGAGGCATGAAGAAGCTCGTCAAGAAAAAGAAGAGAAGTACCTTTGGAAAGCTGAAGGATAAGTTGAAGAAGACGAGCATTAGCGATAAGAATGAGTCTACTTCCGCTTCCGACCCCGCCTCTCATCAACAGGTGGCCGCTCCTGAAACAACAGAGGAACCCGAAGCCGCTATAGTTGAGCCTCGAGTCCTCCACGGATATACACTTACCAAGGAGATCTCTTTCCGAGCTGTCTGTGAGGCTATTCGAGCCAGCGCATTCGTTGTTAGCGAACTGCCCGTCATCGTCTCCTTGGAAGTCCACTGCAATGCGGATCAGCAGCTCGCCATGGTACGCATTATGAAGGAAGTCTGGGAGGGACTTCTTGTGCCTGAACCCGAGAGCGAACCAGATGCTCTTCCTAGCCCTGACCAACTGCGTCGTAAGCTCATCGTCAAGGTCAAGTATGCGGCGCCTGGTGCAGATTCTTCACAAGCGGAAAGCGAGGAAGACGATCGAGCACCACCCCCAGGCTCTGAGTCGGGTGATGCTCCTAAGAAGAAGAAGGCCAAGGTCATACAGGAGCTCAGCCGGATGGGTTTCCATTGTCGTGGTGTATCTTTTAAGAGCTTGTCACAGCCTGAGGCTGGTATGCCTACACACATCTTCTCGCTTTCAGAGAAGAAGGTCGTTGATGTGCACGAGGAGCAAGCAGATGAGCTGTTTAACCACAATCGACACTTCCTCATGAGGACTTATCCATGGGGTCTACGAATAGGATCCTCGAACCTGGACCCTTCGGTCTTCTGGAGAAAGGGTATCCAGATTGTGGCACTCAACTGGCAGAGATGGGATGAGGGCATGATGCTTAACGAGGGCCTGTTTGCGGGTACAGAAGGATATGTCCTTAAACCACCAGGTATGAATCATCTTGTCTGCACTCATATTGTATGTTACTAACCTGATCCAGGCTATCGACCTAACCGCAACGACGAAGAAGTTGTCAACACCATTCCCCGCAAAACCCTCCATCTCACCATTACTGTCCTCGCCGCCCAGAACATTCCTCTTCCTCCTGGTGACAAATCTGCCCGCGGTTTCGAGCCTTATGTCAAGGTAGAGCTCCACGTTGAAGGTCCCGACGAGTACCATGGCGGTCCCATTCCCAACGATGGTCACGAGCGCGAGGGCGAGTACAAAGCTCGCACACATACGCAACGTGGTGACACCGTTGATTTCGCTGGCGAGCCTCTCGAGTTCCCTCCTGTGCCACACGTTGTAGACGAGCTGTCATGGGTGCGCTTTACTGTTCGTGATGATGAGATCGGAAGGGATGATATGGCAGCCTGGGCTTGTATGAGAGTTGATCGTCTGGGCCACGGATACCGCTTTGTGCATCTTATGGACTGTGAGGGGCGCATTACGAATGGAGCGATTTTGATCAAGGTTGATAAGAAGTTGGTTTAGATGATGTGATTTGGGGGATTATGATGAGAAATGATTGTCTATTTCATTTGGCATATGCATACTGAGAACCGAGTGTAAATAGGATGAGAGCATTTGTGCTTCAGATGAGATTCGGCATATCAATGAGATCTGAACTGTCATGAACACACCACCAGGCCCTCAATTTGGACCTTGTATAAAATGACACCTCTTACCTGAAGTTAGATCCTAAGAAACTCACATGGGTCACTTTAAACAGCAAAGATGAAAACAAATGAAGATTCAATTCAAGAGCAAGGAATACCTCATCTCACTCAGTTACTAATACGCTAGAATCCCAATTCCCATATTACAATCAGTACTCATTGTCGTTGTCACCACGGTTCTTGTGGCCCTTGACCTTCTCCTCGACCTTGTCCTTGATCTTGTCCATGAGACCACCCTTCTTCTTGTCGTCATCACGGTCGTAGTTGCTCGATCCGTAAGAATCGTTGTTGCCGGAACCATACGAGTCGTTGTCCTTGCGACCAGAACCGTAGGTGTCCGAGGTGGAGGAACCGTATGTGTTGCCAGTGGTGCTGGAGCCGTAGGTGTCATTGTCCTTGCGGCTAGATCCGTAGCCGCCGGCGCCGCTGGATCCGTAAGAGGTATCGTCGTTGTCACGTCGGCTGGAGCCATAAGAGTTATCGTTATCATTGTCACGGCGGCTAGAACCGTAAGAGTCAGTGTTGCTGGAGCCGTAAGTGTTGTCGTTGTCGCGACGGCTGGAGCCCTGTAAAGCTGTTAGCTGTGAACGTTCTATCAGAAAGGAAGCTTAGCTTACATAGCTGTCACTGCCACCGCTGAGACCAGAAGTGCCAGTTGAGCCATAAGTGTTATCGTTACGGCTAGATCCGTAAGAGTTGTCGTTGTCGTTGTCACGACGGCTGGAGCCGTAAGAGTCAGTGTTGCTGGAGCCAAAGGTGTTGTCATTGTCACGGCGGCTAGATCCATAGGAATCGTTGTCGTTCCTGTTGGAGGAGCCCTGGATATTGTTAGTATGCATGCTTGAACAATGAGATGGTCTTATGAACTTACGTAGCTGTCATTGCCGCCGCTCAGACCAGAAGTAGCAGACGAGCCATAGGTGTTGTCGTTGTCATTATCACGACGACTGGAACCGTAGGAGTTGTCATTGTCGTTGTCACGGCGGCTGGAGCCGTAGGAGTCATTGTTGCTGGATCCGTAAGAGTCGTTGTTGCCAGAGCCGTAGGTGTTGTCGTTGTCGCGACGGCTGGAGCCCTGGTAGAATAGTTAGCTTCATGATAGGCTATGCATAGAGGGAAGTGAACGTACGTAGCTGTCGTTGCCTCCGTAGCTGTCAGACATGTTGATTATAGTGAGTTGGTTTTAAGAGTTGTTGAGTAGATAGTGTAAGATGTGTGAATGAGAATGAACGGAATAGAAGAGGGCATAGCTTCAGTTTAATATGTGAGTGAAGCTCTCACTCTAGCTAGCTCAAGCTTCATCATGTGGATCGAGCTCCCTCCCCTCCCCCATCATGGAGAGGAATGACGTGCCGCAGTTCCATTGTGGCATGGACCTTGTCTTGGATAGCTGAAGCTGCACAGCTAAGGTAGCTTAGCTCAAAGAGGTCCACGCGGGAAAGTAATGTATCTGTACGTACCATACTCCGTACCTTTACCCTGTTAAGCTGCGAGACCCTCACTTCTCTTGGAGTCCTGAGACAGATACGACCATGTCCCACAGGAAACGCGCGTTGACAGAGTTACAAGCTGTCGTTGTCCTGCCTATACCTGGATGTTCTAAGTTTAGACTTGGAATTCTGAAGTTGTTGATCAAATTCTTGGAGATTCATGTAACCATGGTTGTGGATATACTTGGATAAGCTCTTGGTGACAAGCTCTGCCAAGGTACCGAGTGCAGATATCTGGGACGATACATGATCAAGGACCCCTCCAACGCATGCATACTTTGTCCAACCCCTCTATCACTTATGTTTGGCATACATACCATAGTACATACTTTGGATAAAAAACCTGTTGTTGGTGCATTGTTTAGTAACCAAGTGTTACGTTCCCACGAATCAGCCTCTTCTGTAAGCAATGGGCTCGGCCTCGACGTCTCAGTTTGTCTTGCCTTGTCCTCTCTTGGTCTGGTGTCGTCATGTTGGCTGGTCGTGATGCGACGAGATACCCGATATCTGGACGTAGCTCAGGGTCGAGGTACGTACCTCTGGCTGTCGATCTGCCTGAAAGCTGCATTGGCGGCATTGACCTTGATCTAAGGTGACTTTGGACAACGCTAAAGCCAAACAAGCAATCAATGGAACCCCGCGGCCCAGCTCGACAGGGTCCAAAATCAGGTCCCGAACCTGGACGAGCTGACCTAGGAGCTCCACGGACTGTGGCTATGCCAGCTTCTACTACTAGCTAACATAACATAACAAACTATCGATATGGAGTTATGGACCGTCAAGTTACGGTCAACCAAATCATTAACAGAAGAGTCCAGGCCAATGCCGAAGAATGCCGGACATTAACTGTGCCCGTAAGCTTCACCAACACAAGCTGAAGCAACAGGTTGGCACCCCGCACAAGGAAGAGACGGCATTGGAGAGAGGAGAGAGGGATCGAATTGTACGAGTGACATCTCCCTCCTTTGCCAAGCCGGGGTCTAAGTTAAGTCGAAATCGTGCTCGGAATCGGAATCGGGCCTAGCAACCTTGTCTCAACTCCCCGCTCATTCAGGTTCCAGAACAGGACAGCTCTTGTCCATGTTTTGGCTTCTCGATAGTGACGATGATGACCCCGCTTCACCTGAGGACCCCTACCTTGGCACTTCACCGTTGCAATTTTCTGGCTTCTGTAGCTTCTTCCCTGATATTGGGGAACCAATTCCCAGGTTTTCAATGTATATTAAGGTCGTAGTAACTTATAATAGCCGGGTATAACTCCATATTCCAAAATTATTTCAGAGGACGTAGACGTGTCTGGGATGGTAGTAGATCACTGCTGTCTCTCAGACGATCACACCATGCATTCTCGAGCTAAACCAAATTTCTGGGCAGGCACTTCGTGGCCTGTCTGGTAGTTCATGTCTGCACGTGTGGTGTTTACTGACTCTGAGTAAACTACCATCGTTCGGCGTGTCCGGCTTCTTGAATGTAGAGACACTCAATTTTCGGTCAATCTCGATCTCCTTCAAGCACGCGTCGCCTATTGTGGCTAGAGATTCAAGCACAAGTGACACAAGTGCATAAGGCTCGCGGCCATTAACCCCGATGTCCGTTTGTCCGCCGCGGGGTTTCCCACGATACCCAGGTGATCCAACCAAGAGATTTAAGACCGCTTGAGTTGTTTCACTGCGTCGCCCATTCCAATCACGATTACGGTCTCAAAATAACTGCCGTCCGAGTTACTCTGGGTCGTTAAAGCAACGTAGAACAAGCTCATTCTAAGCTCTGCAGTAGAGGAGCACTTGTTGTCATGGCAAGTTCAAGCAAGCCTTCCGGGACATTGCAAAGATTCAATGGCAACAATATGCCATCTTTACAGTCGGCTGGTTCTTTCAGGTCCCGGCAGTGCACCACTCATCATGGCAGGTTCCGCGCTTGCACCAAGAATAAGTTCTCGGCCTCCTCGAGTTCCCCACCATGCTACTCCAGTGGCTGCTCGCTCCACGTCCAACTCTCCACTAACAAGAATCTCCAAGAACCGTTCCTTGACAGGTTCCCGCAATGCAGGGTCCTCGATCTCATTCATGGCCTGAGCTGCAATTGTAAACCATTCTTCTACCAAGGGAAGCGGGAGATATGGCAAAGAATCGACTAGAGCTAAGCAAAGAGAACTTTGCTGAGAAAAGCGCACTTCCTGTGTCTCCTCCATCGCGGCTTGCGATACAATATCTGCAGTTGGTGGAAGAAGACCCGTCGACGCCGTCGATATAGAACCTCGAAGCATCTCCAACAATGTCTCTGAAAGGAATGGCTCCAACTCTGCAATCGGGAATGGGGGCGATACAATCTGCATAACAGTCTTGAAAGCCACTCGGAATTGACGAGACGAGATGTGTTGCGGGAAAGAATTGAAGAGTAGGGCGATATAGAAAGGTGTAAGTTCGATGGTGAGAGGGCTATGCTGAGGACAAGAGATAGTCGAGAGGATAGCGCTGTGAGCAGACTCAAAGATCTCGACCATATTTTGTGTTGTTGGTCCTTCATGAGAAATGTATGCAATCGCTGGCTTAATTATGAGTGTATCGCAAGCATCGGTTGATAATGTGAGTGGTAAATGTTCAGAAAGGTTGAGGTAGAACAAGTCGAGCGATCTTTGCAAGTATGTACTAGATGTCGATGCATCCTCTGCAGGTCGGAACTCTTGAAGGAAAAGATGACAAGCAGCCGCACTTCTTGAGATAGAGTCGATTGATGTCAGATAAGTGAAATTATAAACTTGAAACGCGTTGTTGCCGTTTCTTGAAGAAATGAAGAAGATGTTGCGCAATATGCGCAGGGACTTTGCAGCAATAATAGGAGCGGCTATATCATTGAGCATTCGCGGGTCAAGCAGACTTCGCGACACAATTGCTTGGAGGATAGCGACTGTCCCAAACATAAGCTTTCTGAGCAGGTTCCAGAGAACCGGCCAGGTGCTTGTCAAGGTTTCCTGTGTGAGAACATTGCCCTCCAGGGCTGGGTCAATATCGCTCAAACGGTTTGATCGCCAGATGTCCAAGACATTATTAGCAAATGCAACGAGAGCATCTTGCGCAGCGATCACCGCTTGAGTATCGGTTGCTTGCTGAACAGCGTAACCAGCAAGTCTGGCCAACGGGCCCATATTCGCCAACGTAGGTCGCCTGTCCAATTCTTGGATAAAATGGAACGACGGTGTACTTGGTGACCATGCAAGAAGATGGTTTGGTGATTCGACGGTTTCGGCGCTGATCGGAGCCAGGAACTGACCATGGACGAGACCCTCCTCGGCAGTAACTGTCCATACAATCATGGGTAGCAGCGCGTTACAGTTGATGAGGCTCCTATGGTATTCGGATAGCATGGGGAAAGCGAAGTTCAAAGCCATGACGATCGATGCGCCTGCAACTGGCCCATCCTCTTCGCGTCTCTCGAGCGCCAGGTTCGCCGCCATCACAACTGCCTCTTCAAGGGTATTCCTCAATCCACGCGACAAAGACTGGCGATTGCTGGATTCCATTCCCATGAGAACGCCAGTCAAAACCAAAAGGTGTTGCCATCGCTTCGATCGATCGTCCGCTCCCTTCACAACAGAGCGCGTCCATTCTTCGCATGACAGTCCACTGCCCTCATGTGGTTCGTCCCGATCGCGGCTGGCGACTTCATAGTTGTGAATGCGCGCGGCGGCAGTATTGTATATGCTTATCACTCGAACAGAAGTTCGAATACCGCCCGGTTGGAACCATACTGCCGGCGCTGTCAATAGTTGCGATGTGAGAAGACCGAGATTCAGAGGGTTGGTGAGCTCTGTGAGGAGATGTGTCGTCGAGCCGATGATCTGCTCCGTCTTGGCAGCATCGTGGACGTCTTGGTAGAGTTGTAAGACTGTTCTGAGTAGTCTATCGGTAGACATATCGAATCGACGGACTCGGATTATTCGATGAATCGAATTTGTCGTCGATGATGAGGATTGGATGATTTTAAGATTTAAGTTGGAGGTCAAGGTTCCGAGGTCGCGGTTGCGCCTGAGGTGCCGCCCATCGGTTTCACGGGCTTTTGCCGAGGCCCTTCACTGCGCTGCGGATGACGTTCCGGGGGACTTCTCCAGCTCCATCAGGACATCCCTGTTCTGTCTACCCCTGTCGACGCCAATTCAACAGCCCCATAATCATATCCATCGCGATATCGAAATAGCTTCAACATCAGCATAGCTGTTCCATTTGATATGATGACATGACACGGTATGCTCAGCCAAGCTCTATTCACCACCTAATATTCTAACCACTTTCTTTGTAGATGGCGCTCCCAAACACACCTCCAGAGAGCTATCAGACGCCGCGCTTCCCGTCTCTGAATGTCCAGACATTATACGACACAACCTCAAACAAACAATACACCCTCTATTATGTCATCGACGTTTGGTGGTTCACCCTACTATGGACTCTCATCTTATATGAGATCTTCCATCTGGGAGCGGTCCTGGTAGCCTTTTTCACCCACGGTTGGAAGAAGTCGTCATGGCGATACCTATGGGCCCTACCTGTCATATATCTTATTGTGGCCGGGCTTCAGGCAGTCATGGCTGGAAGTATTGTTGGATTAGTGTTGGTTTTCCCTCCCTTGAGGTTCCGTTCATGCTAACCTAACGATCTATCAGGCTGGGTGCTGTCTACTCTGCGGGATACTACGAGATGAATACGTGGATCCCTTGTACTTGGGGGTTTATCAACGTCCTGACCCTCATTATCTCGTCTTTCTCGATCCAGGGTGGCCTCTAATTAACTTTATGTTTGAAACCCTTCCAATACTGCCACTGGATCTCTCACGCCACAATAGCCTATCAGGCAGGTAACAGAGGAATGATCCTCCAAGGCTTAGGCTATCAAAATAACGTAGTCTAAGAGCTCCTCTAGGCTGGCATAAAGTGACCAAATTATTTCATCTCTTATGCTTTCGGGGGTCAGTTCTTCTGATATCCCAAGGCCTATGTCACTGGCCGATGGTTCAGGGAACATGATATTCCAGCTCAGGACACAAAGATCGCTATCAAATATTGGAATGGCGATACACGACAAGGAAATCGATGGAGACTAGAATATGGTATAGAAAGGCATGGAACCGGCGTATAGCGTTGTTTATGAAATACCCTGAATTGCAAACAAAGAACTTGAGACTTTCTCAGTTGAATATCATGATCGGTGTTTTCCATAGACTCCTTGCTATAATACGTGAATCCAGTATCTATCTCTAGCTTTGCAGTCGACTATAATTAAACCGTCCCCTTTCGAGGGAAATCTGGTTGCCCAGGCAAATACATGCATCTTATTACTAGTTTTTTAACACCAGAGAGAGGATCATCTTTTTAATGACCATGTGATACACAGTTTTGATATCGTCTTCAGGGGGATCAGCTGTCACATTGTTCCAGACAAAAGGACTGGCGACTGCAGGTACCTATTCTGCTAAGGTACTTAAAAAGCTAGGAGTTCGAGGCTAGCACAGCAAAAATCACGCCGATGAGAAGACGAAATCGAACATAGCACGGTAAATTATACTGAAAAGCATACAGAGTGATTGCTAGAAGTATAATAAATGTGTTCAGCACCTTTTAAACTTTTTAAATTCATTTGTAGTTGCCTGGGAGCTTGCAACAAGAATCGCTTCCTAGAATTTGAAGTACCTTGAGATGAGGAGTACTTCCAAATCGTCGTCTGCTCACCCTGGAGCCATAGCTCATGTGGATACCCCCAAACTCAAGCTAAGACCAACAATCTTGATATTGTTCTCTGCCTCACAATCCAAAACTGCAGACGCCGCTCCGAGGGACGAGGGCCAACAAGCCTCTTTACTATTCGACTACTTCTTTCTTTATTCTAATATTTCCTAACTACAACCTACCTCTTCCTTATTATATATAGTACCTTGCGCTGCTCTTTCCTCAAACTGTACGTTCTCCCCTTATTTCACACATACAGAACTTGAGATCAAACCCCCTAGAGACCCTCATGAGATCATATAGATTATTCTCTGACTTTTCTTCAAAAAGGACCATGGCAGAAAATTCTCGACCTGCTGGCGCTCAGCCTTTCGACTTTAGTCCCTCAACTGCTCATTATCAATCTGCGCCTTCTCATCATGACTCCTTTCCTGGCAACTCACACTCTATCAATGAACTCATGATCCTGAAGCCTTACTTCGCAGGCCAGGAAAAGTCACTCTCCGGCATTGCCATGCGAGCCTTTTGTTTGGGTATCGCTTTGGCTTCGAGTGGCATCGCCATGGTGACCATTTTAGTCATGACGTCGAGTCCTGCTTGGCGGGTGCCCTTCTTCCTCTTTGCTCTTTCGGCTTTCCACTTCCTTGAGTTTTGGACCACGGCTGAGAAGAACACCCTTGTTGCTAGCATTGGCAGCTTCCTTTTGACTGCGAACTGGCCAGGCTATGCTATCGCTCATTCGGCTGCGTTCACTGAATGCGCCATCGTCAATGTTTTCTTCCCTGAGCGCAGTTGGGCACCCTTTGGTACTGGAAATCTGCTTCTGGCTGCCGGTCTTGCCATGGTCATTGTCGGACAAGTTGTTCGCTCAGTGGCCATGCTGGAGGCTGGAGCCAGTTTCAACCATCATGTGCAAACAAGGAAGAAGGAATCGCATGAGCTCGTTACCACAGGCATTTACTCTGTGTTCCGCCATCCAAGTTATTTCGGTTTCTTCTACTGGGGGTTGGGAACACAGTTGGTTCTTGGAAACGTCCTGTGCTTCTTTGCTTATGGGTTTGTGCTTTGGAAGTTTTTCAGTGCCAGAATCAGGCATGAGGAGGCTAAGCTGGTTGAGTTCTTCAAGGATGATTATGTGGAGTACCGCAAGAGGGTCGGAACAAAGATGCCCTTTATCGGGTAGATGCATCAAGATATAATCACGTTTCAGTGTAGCCAGGAATACGGATGGTGCATCGATACGACTCCACCGAATAAACATTTAGCCAATAAACTATACAAGCTAGCTGAACAATGTCGAGGCACACTGAAGCCTCTAGCCACTGCTATATACTAATGAGGCGCTACTATCATCTGCTTGCTGACACTGCCATACTTTGCTTGCCAAGCGTAAAAGTACATTAAGGCGGCAAAGGGCTGTCCAAAGATAGTAAACGACACCCAAAAGATAGTATTTCCAACAATTTTACCAGTGTGGCCAAGCTTCATGTTCTCGAGAGGCTTGGTTAGGTGGATAAGTGGAAGTTGAAGAAACATTCCCAAGAAAGCAACGCCTGCGGAGGTTAGTATACGCGATTAACGAGTCTGGGTTTATGCTTACCAATGATGTTGTGCGTAGGAACACCGACGAGGATCTCGTGGAGAATGGCTGATACTAGGAAAACGACAAAACTGGCCACTGAAGGACTCCAACCACGACCAATCATGGGCATGTACAAGTGACGTTTGAAGTATGTGTAGACAGGCTTGTTCCACGTGCGCCAGTAAGCTCCCAAACTCTCACTGTTCCACCAGTCGTCATAGAACGATCGGTCACCAAATCTGAGGACCTCGGCTAGACCGTTCAAGAAGGACTGGAATAGTGCAAAGAAGCCAGCGAGCCAGATGGCCAAAGAGATGGTTGAAAGCTTAAGCAACCGCTCAAGAATGGACATAAGGTCGAGAGAAGCAATTTTGTCGAGAGAGTTTCGAAGGACAGGTGCAGCGTACTGGGCACTCGCAACCCACATGAAGACACTGAGACCAAAGATCTCTCCAACACGCTTGGCCACGAAGACCCATCTGATTTTGTCCGTACGAGGATATACTGGCTGGTAGACGAGCGTAGGCGCCCACCAGAAATAGACAAGGTTGGTGAATGTGATGTTCTGCGGGTACGGGCATTGTGTGTACAGCTCGGGCACAAGCTCGCGCTCTCCTTCCACAGGATGCAGGTAAGCATGCCTCAAATCACGGTTGGTGAAGGCGTATGATGCAGTTTTGAGCCAGACAACAATGGCGTGCATCTCGGTCAATGTACCAATGAGAGGATGGTGGATCTTGAAGTAGACGACCCAGGTCGTGAGGAGAAGAGCAAGGGTGATGTTGAAGAGATGAGCCCATGCGACAATGACCCAGGTCTTGTGAAACTTCTTGCGCTCTTGCTCTGAAGGACCCCCGGGAGAGCTATCATTGACACGCTTGAGGGATCCTCGCGCCTGTTGGGCAGCAGCCAGCTCAATCAAGTAGGCGGCGAGAAGATGACATGGGATGAGGAAGTAAAGGAGAAGACCCAAGTAAACATCTTGACGACTGTAATCATGACACCTCACGCAGATCAAGACACCGTACTATGAGAATAAGTTAATGGGTTGTCCTGGGCATGTTGATGGAATAAATACCTTTTGGATGTTCTCAATCATCAATCGCAAGTTTCCAACCACTGCCAAGCGTTAACCAACCAAGCATAACATCATGATGAGGGGCTTTGGAGTGAGAGCATACCAAGAACAATCACCATGAGATTGCGAAAGCCAATAAAGCTGGGAGCAGCATCTGAATCGTGACTCAAGCATGAAGGTCTCGTATTTTTGTGAACCGCAGCGACGTGTCTGTACTTCTGTCCAGGCTTCTTTGTAGGGCCTGTGGTAGCTGTTCCGTTGGTGCGATTCTGCGGTTCATGGGTGACGTCGTGGCCGGTCCGCCTGGAAACAGAGGCAGAGCCATTCGACGTCTCAGTACTTGTCGCTGTAGCCGAATTCATATTGTACAAGCCTTGCCGAGACGGCAGACTAATCGCAAGAGAATAAACTATAAATGAGCAGAAAGTAAAGAAGGAATTGAGTTGAGCTGAGCTGGAATTAAGTAGCCGACGGAGATACGACAAAGTAGAACAAACAGCCAAAAGTCCAAGTCCCAGTCCAAGCCAAGGGTGGCGGCTGCAAGGATGATAAGATACCGAGGGCGCCACTGTCGCAGCTGCAGCGAACCTATGGACCAGAGAGAGCCTCAAGATAGAGCACGACCAACAATGTTGATTGAGGTTATCAGAAGACAGGAATGTGAGGAGATAGAGGGTCAACTCAAAAAACAAAAAGGAGGCGAGAGGAAATCTAGAACAATATGTAAATTAATAGGTATAATGACTTATTTGACTTCCTTGTCCCGCAATGACCTCGTCTCCTCTCCTCTCCTCGTCCATCTCGCCAAGTCGTTCGTTCCCATCCATTGAATGCAGCCACGCAAGAAAAAAACGTTTACTTTCCACTGTCGCAGTCTCGTCTCAATGGCGGGGCTTTCCATCTCATCAGGGCATTTCTTACCAGACAATGGAAGGGACTTTTAATTCATCTACGCTAAAAGGGGGTCCCGGGAACTTCACCCCCCTGACTTCCGCTGCATCTTGGGCCCCTCGAGCCACTGAGTTGTGGCGCTACAGGGGCATTAATCATTAATTCGCTGCTGGGCCCCCCAGATGGCTTGTGATTTTACGTATCTTTGCGCATAGCATGGATGGTGACAGTGAGTGAGAAAAGCATGTGAAAGTGCGGTTGTATTGCATACTACAGTAACAGTACCTTCCAACAATATCCATACATGCATGTAAATCCCTAGCTCGGGTAGAACCCGTGGAGTTGCAGTCTCTGCACCCAACAACTCGGTTTACGAAGTGCTTTGTTTTGCTGCATGAACCTCCATGAGAGGCATTTTGATCTCATCAGATCTAACCGTTGAGAATCTAAGTTTAGACCGCATCTGCTGACTCAGCTTTCTCCAAATCATAAGGGAGTCACATGACTTACTCCAACAGCCCGGATGCCCCGGCTAATCGTCGCTTGCATTGAAGCTTGTTAGTTTGGACTTCAGAGAGAGCTCTCACGCGCCTGAGAGACCAGCATCGTCTTTATTCTCTATCAAATTCGATTTCATCAAACTTTCATCATTGATACCCCCGGAGACTTTGTTTTCTCAAGCCTACGATTGCTACTCCGTCAACTATTTAAGAAACTCTCATTTAACTCATTGGGTGTTATTTTAATCTTCCAAGACCCACTTGCAACGACGCGCTTCTCATTATCCCTACAGCGCATGCTTGAACCGTCAAAGAGATACTATCACGATGGCCTATGAGCCTCGTGGTGATCATGGAGGCGGTGGTCAGGGTCAGGATGGAGCCTTTGTCAAAGTTAGGGGTCGGCGTAAGTATCACCATATTTATTGACATGCATTTTCTTTCAAGGTCCTCCCTATTGTGTTCTTTTCATCATGCTGTTTAGTGACAGCGATTGAACAAAATATTGAAATATCCAATCGTATTCCAAAAGTTTCAGGGAGTGTACGGATGCATCAGGTGCGGCTGTGATGGAATTTGGATGGGCTCTTTACTCTGGCTCTGGTACGGAGACTTGCGCTATCTACCGTAGAGGCAGGAATCCCTCGAGGCCATCAGAAAGCCTCCTGATATTTCTTTCATTGTGGTTATAATATACATTCGAACTATTCATAAACTGACCATCGACCTATAGGACCTGTGACTGACTATGGCGCTACCATCACACATTGGCAACATGATCGTGCCCCTAGCTACAAGGGAGGATATACTGGCGAAGCCGAAAGGCCCAGCGTCAGTTACATCGTTGATGTAAGCAGTCCTCTTGCACACTGATAGAATTTTATGATTGACATGAAGACAGATGCTCCCCCCTGCAGCCAGAGTGACCAAAGCCGCCGACAGCATCCCAATCAAACACCTTCACTCATCTCTTAACAAGATCAAGCACCCCATCAACGTCGTGAGGTGGACACCAGAAGGTCGAAGATTATTAACAGCATCAACGAGTGGCGAGTTTACGCTATGGAACGGTACAGGCTTCAATTTCGAAACCATCATGCAGGCTCACGATTCTGCTATCCGAGCCCTCGAGTATTCCCATAGTGACGACTGGCTGATTTCAGCCGATCATGATGGAGTTGTCAAGTACTGGCAACCGAATTTCAACAACGTTCAGAGTATCAACGCGCATACAGATCCCATTCGAGACCTTGCCTTCAGCCCTAGTGACTCGAAATTTGTCACCGCCAGTGACGACCAAACCCTCAAAATCTTCGACTTCGCTTTGGGACAGATGGAATCGAAGCTTGAAGGACATGGTTGGGATGCAAAGAGTGTGGATTGGCATCCTTCCAAGGGATTGCTTGTGTCAGGTTCAAAGGATCATCTGGTCAAACTATGGGATCCTCGAACAAGTCGCTGTCTAACAACCTTGCACGGGCACAAGAGCACGATTACCAAAGTCCTTTTCGAAAAGGTCCGTGGCGCCTGTCTGGCAACATCTGCCAGAGATCAAACTGCTCGCGTATTCGATCTTCGCATGATGCGAGATATCTGCCTTGTCAAGGGACACGAGAAGGACATTACTACTCTTGCCTGGCATCCTGTTCACCCCAACCTTCTCAGCACTGGTGGTATGGACGGCTCACTGTATCACTACCTCCTCGATTCTCCCAACCCACCACCAGGCCAACCTTTCACAGTGGCACCTTATGATAGCCCCGACCCGACTACAGTATCTGCGCAGTCAGTATGGCCGATGCACAAGGTACAACATGCACACGATTTTGCTATTTGGTCACTGGACTGGCACCCTCTTGGTCACATTCTTGCGTCAGGCTCAAACGATCGCATTACACGCTTCTGGAGCCGGGCTCGACCAGGCGATACAGATGTGTTCCAAGATCGCTACCATATTGGTGAAGCGGCTGCTGAAGCCCAAGGAACATGGGATCGTCGTGGCAACCGCCGACAGCGACAGGAAGAGGAGCAACAGGAGATGGAGGATGAGATGGACGCTTTGGTTGACCAAGACGCCCCGAAAGCCGGCGTTCCTGGCCTACCTGGCATTCCTGGACTTCCTCTTGGTGGAGGCTTGCCTGGCCTGGGATCTGCTGTTCCACCTCCCCCTATCCCTGGTGTTGGTGCTGGTTCGGGTGCTCCTCCACCCCCTCTACCATTTCCATTGCCGGGTCTTAATGGGGGTATACCGCCGCCGCCTCTGCCAGGTCTGGATCCCAACAACCCTCCCGACCCTGCTCAGCTGCTCGAACTGATGAAGAAAGCTGGCGTGCCTCTTCCACCACCGGGAGCGCTACCTCCGGGTCTTCTACCACCCCCCGGCAGTATTCCTCCGCCGCCCGGTGGTTTTGCTATGCCGGTCCCACCGCCTCTCATGTCTGCTCTTGACGCCGAAAAGGCAGAGAGTATCCGGCGAAGAGCTCCTTTACCGAGTCAGGAGGACAGTTTACGCCATGAGCAACGACAGGGCAAATATACGAGGGCGAGATAGGGACGCAAACTCGGCGATAAGAGACGAAAGGGAAAGAAGGAAAGAAAGAAACATCGCGTCCCGGTCGTTGTCAGCGGTGTGAAAGTGATTGAGGGTGGCTATAGTTAAGCTACCATCCTGTATATACTTGGCGCGGTGTCAGGCATGGTTTTGGTAGTAGTCTAATATTATATAAACCAAGGTATTCTTGAATACCACCCATGATTCATTAATTCATCCAGGCCTGTCGATATGCGCAAACTATGCTATGCATGACTGGTTCTATATGCTACATCATTGACGCCTCTGTATGCAGTCGTACCCGTGAGTTATCCACCGGGAATTGATCGTTAGACACCCCGTACCCATTCGTCCCTATGTGCAAAGCTCCTCGTTTCTTTTCCTACTGTACATCATGCTTGGTCCAAACTTCAATTGTTTACTTCTTAGGGAAAGCCTTTTGCTTATCCGCGTACTCCTTGATCACCAGAGCACATGTGTGGTCAGCACATAGACGGCGTCTTCGCTGAGGAGGAAGCTTGTCGGCGAACTCGAGTCCACTAGCGCGCTCGACAGCCTCGAGAGGAACCTCGAAGTCGGTAATAGGCTTAGAGTTGGGGATAGGTGCGTTAGGAAGGACGAAAGCGCCCAGGGCAACGTTTCCACCAGCACGACCATCCTCGGCGAAAATCACCTTGTAGAAGTGTGTGGGCACAGCGACAGAAGGAGGGTTTCCGATCATCTCATACTTGACATACCACTTGCCATCGGCTTCCTTCTTGGGCAGGTAAAGAGGGCCTGTGACGATGCGAACGGAGGGGTACCTGACAGTCAAGCGACGGCAGAAATCCTCAAAGTGCGCCCAGTAGTCACGGTTAAAGCCATCGCCAACCTGAGGGCACATGTTGGAAAGGTAAAAGGTATCGTCCATAGCCTTCTGGGACCATTTGCAGTCAGCAGCAGGAACCTGATGACCACGGTCAAAGCCACTGCGATAATAGTCCTTCAAGCCAGCGCGGAACTTTGCGGGCACAGATTCATCTTCGACGAAGTGGCTGTGCTTTCGGTCACCCTCGCGGATAGCAAGAGATTCGCGTGTGATATGTTCGACGACCCAGTGGGGGTTTCGCAGACGGCGGTCGTAGGCGGAGACAAGGCCAGAGCGGTTGGCGACATCGGCGACAGGGCCAGGGAAGCCATATTCGAAGAGACCGGCGGGGTTGACGATAGCGTTGATGTCGACGGGAAAGTTGGGAGGAGGGGCAGAGGCGGGCGGGCCAAAGACCTGGGCGGGAGGAATGGAGGGCGAGGCGGTAGGAGCTGGAAGGGCGGCGAATGAGTTTGATGTCGATGGAGGAGGTGTAGCTAGAGTGTTTGTCTCCTCGACGCGCTTACCACCTCGGAGGGCAAAGAGAGTAGCGGTGATGGCGGCACCACCACCTGCGCCCAGGCAGGCCATAGTAGCGAGTGTAGTTTTGGACATGGTTGTTCCTTGAAGCGAACGGTGAAAAAGAACGAGAAATAGAGTTTGATCTTAATGAGCGAAGATTGTACTAAATATGAGGATATCAACAGCTAGTAGCAAGATCACGCGTGATCTATGCCCAATGGTGTTGAGTTGCAGAGCCCCGTGATGTCTGAGGTCGGTCACAAGTGAGATCGGAATTGGAGATGGACGGACGGGACCCGTAGAATTTTTGGGTTGCAGCTCGGGACGGAACGTGGGGGACCGGTGTTGTGCCGTAGGTTATCGTTATCAGTGGATTTAGGGCCCGGTATAACTTGACGTCATTGGTCAGTATTCGATCTTAGAGACAACCCAAGCATTCAGTCTCAGTCGATCACATTGATTCGGGGCTCTGTTTAGCCTCACTGTAACTACAGTACTACAGTAATAGTAATGTTATTCTGAAGCTTGAGTATGACCCTGAGGCATATGCACATCGGCCATATTGGAAATGGAAATGTGTATAGCCGTTGTGCAACGAGTGCATGCCGGCTTCCAGTTTCATCCATAATAATGCAGTTACATCTTGGAATTGCTTAAAATACCCAGGTAATTGAAATAGCTGAAATTTCAATGTCAAGGTTCATTTACTGACCGTTGAATCAGATATCCATATAATGGTGCATGACTGATCACAATCAATTATAGCGGTATCTACGCCTGGCTTTTAAGATGGTGGGGGATGACAAACCCAGTAAATTGATTCGTCGCATTAGAATCGCATTGATTTCAGAGTAAATCGAACTCGACTTGGGTTGTCATGATGAAAAAGCTGGGAGTTCTAGATCATCTGCAAGTCATGTTACACAACGGCTATGCGTAAAGAACCAGTCATAGAGTTTGGAATTAGTTACAGTGTATATCTGACATGGTAAAGTATGGAATTGTATGTGAATAGCTGCCCAACCCACCACGATTCAGAAATGGACATCTGCTGTAAATCCTCGTTAATAACGCACTTTCCCCTCTTAAATGTCTTACTACTGCTACTGTATAATCACAATAAGGCGTGACTATTCGCAAGCCAAAGGCCAACAAAAAGGCCGTATCGTCCAATGGTGCGCGGATGCTGAGACGTGAGAACCTTGAGGGACACTTTGATGGAGGTGCACGGGCAAGATGACCCCCGTCTTGATGCCTCTAAAAAGACAGAAAGGGTCCAAGGGGGAGGACTAGATAATCTAGGGTTTGTCTATATTCGTCTTCTGACTTGAAAGAAAGGGCAAGAGTTTCGAAGGAGTTTCCATAGTGATCCATTTGAAATAGACCCTGGCTTCCTTCATGACAAAGCCCATTCTTCTACCCTTTCTTTCTTTCCTCGAAACCTCGACTCTCTTTGTCTCTGTTTCGAGTTACAGCGCCTAGCTCATAGAGGTTCTCGCTGTCATTGATTGAATGCCATTACTCGATTAAAAAGGTCTCGTCTCCGTCTCCTCCGTCCCCGCTCCCCTAGTCTACCGCACCTGCGCTAGACAAAATCGCATCGGGACCTTGCCCCTGCTCCTTCGCTACGTCAGACATCAACCAAAAAAAGATCGACAGGCTCTTTACTCTCTCTCTCTCTCTCTCTTTGCGCCCATCACTACACTGTACAATACAGCACAGAACAACATCTGGAATTGAGAGCCAGCTAATATCATCGTCTCCATTACATCCTCCAGAGCCTCCACCATAGAGAGCGCATCTCCTTTACAAAAGGCGGTACACTATTAACATCATGGCCACGGCGGTGGCCTCGAGCGGACTCGACAATGATACCCGCGGTTGGATCATGTGTGTTGTTAGCGGAATTGGTAAGTCGTACTCTTCTCTTTACTTCAATGCGCTTCAAGATACAGTGATTAACAATCAAGTACAGCCTGCGTTGTTGGCGCCTCCATAGTATGCGTTGACGTGATCGTACGCTTGTTCCCTGGCAAGAAGAACTTTCGCATTCAAGATAGCAATGTCTTCTTAGCTTGCTCTCTCAGCCTGAGTTTCGGTGTTATGGTAATGTCCCTGATTATATGCGCCTATCATCACTGCTAATGCGCCCACAGCTCTTTTCCGCATTGTATAGTATGCTGCCCGAATCCAAGGACTACTTCGAGCAGGCCAAATGGTCTCAGCAAGCTGCTGGCCTCGTCATGATGGCCTGTTTCGTTGGTGGCTTCATCGGTATCCAGGGTGTTTCGCGAATACTTCACCAGTTCATGCCGACTCACGTTGTCGAATGCGATCATTCCCATGACGAGAATGCGAACGCGAACAAAGATACGTCATGCCAACATGAGCGACGACAGTCCAGAGCAACCCGTCGCCAATCTTCTCGTCCTCGATCGTCCCAAGCGCCTGTTGATAAGTCGCTGTCCGGACTTGCCAACGGACATACGCATAATGCCGCCACCGAGTCCACGCCTCTGCTCGAGTCAACGTTGGATAGCCCGACCAGTCCTCTCAAGCGCCAAGCATCCGCCCGCGATGACCTGCGACGACCCGCCAGTCCAACCCGCAGCCGCACAACTACAGTACTTTCAGACGCCTTTCCCGAGAGGAGAAAGTCAATGCGAGAGGTCCACAAGCGCGTCATGTCCTTTGTTCAAGATACAAAGTGCAATTGCGACGAGTCAAACTCTTGTTACGGATTCTCGGATCCATGCGGTCAGGAATGTTTTAAGCATCTCAGCAGCCGTACCAGCCTACCTAGCAGACCTGGTCGACAAGCTCAGATTCTTCGCACTACCACAGGCTCATTCTTAGGTCGCGGACACGAGAATTCGCATGCCCCTCACCACGATCACCACCATGACCACGAATGCGAAGAATCCATTGAGCCTTTCGTCAGACCAACATACCGCACCAGCCGAGCCAAGTCACGCGAGCCTTTGGACCCGATCGTCCCGGAAGAGGACCCCGAGCACGACTCCTCATGCTCGTCTGTATCGGATGACGAGGATGTTGAGGCCCAGCATCATCACCACGTCCCAACCAACGCCTTCTTGTCCATTGGTCTTCAGACTTCTATCGCTATTGCGCTGCATAAGTTCCCCGAAGGTTTCATCACATATGCAACCAACCATGTGAACCCCTCTCTAGGCTTCAATGTTTTCATGGCTCTTTTCGTCCATAATATTACCGAAGGCTTTGCCATGTGTCTGCCACTGTACATGGCTCTGGGTTCTCGCTGGCGTGCCATGGCTTGGTCAGCCTTCCTCGGTGGTCTCTCTCAGCCTATCGGTGCTGGCATTGCTGCACTTTGGTTCAAGGTTGCTGATAGAACAAACATGCAGCCCAGTGCGGTTGCTTACGCCTGCCTCTTTGCTGTTACATCTGGCATCATGGTTAGTGTAGCGTTGCAGTTGTTCGTGGAGAGTCTGAGCCTCAACCACAGTCGCAACTTGTGTATCTTCTTTGGTTTCCTCGGCATGGCTTTGCTCGGATTCAGCAACGCTCTTGTTGGTTCTCACTAGAGTGTTTGGCTTCATGAGATATACACAGCTCACAAAAGCACCACTCATGTTACACGAAATTATACACCGTTTTTCTTTTTTATCCGTTCCTTGAGTCTTTTCTGCGCGGTGTTGGGCTGGCTTTCCGTACCTTTATTTGATTCATTGGGCGTGGACTGAAAAATTATCTTGGGACCTGGGGATTATTTATAGACTGGACGGATACCATGCATCTGGGAAGCACATATTATAGGTACTCGATACAACAAGGACTTTCATTATTTCAGTGAATTATATCCCGCTTTTTGTGATTAAAACATTCCATTCATCAGGTGGCATTAGTATGTACTCATGAGAAAACTTCCACCAGGGCCTTGCGGCAGGGTATCTATTTGCTTTTCCGTTCCATAATAAAGTGAAAACGCCATTTACTTTTCATTTATATAGTTCTTTTCCCCATTATATGCCACCGAGAGCTGGATCGACAAGAGGGTCCTGAAATGTTGGATCGCGTGCCAAGAGAAGCATGTTGGCCTCGTCTTCAGGCCAGTCATCCTGGAGGGGACGGTAGTCCATAGATGCAGCGAATATCTCATCCTCCGACATGATGGGCCAAGAGGGCGTGTTGGGATAGCTGTTATCAAAGGAGAACTGAGAGGGATCAAAGTAATCCCCAGACAATAGTAAAGAGGAATCAGGGTTCGGTGGGTGATACAACTCGACGTGTGTATCTCTGTCGTGATAGCGGATAAAGGCTTCGTGACAGTGAGGGCACGAGATAGTTCGGTCTGCTTGGTTGGCGGCGCCAGAAAGCTCATCGATGAGATTAATTTCTTGAGACGGCTCGGGCTTGGAGAGTTTGGGACGCTCCTCCGCGAGGTGCTTGAGGCTGTAGCGAATGTGATCTTCCAATCGACTCTTTGTGCTGAATTTGTCACCACATCCTTGATCATTAGTCCAGCCCTGCAGGCCGGAACTGCTTAGATCAACCTCGCCACAGACGAACCGAACTTTTTCGTGTGCCGTGCGAACATGCGCGTTCACGTTCGACTTCTTGGTGAACTTCTTGTCGCAGTCAATGAAGGGACAAGGGATGTTCTTGCGATCCTCAACAGATTGGCCAGAGTGGTGCATTTCAATATGCCTTTCGAGATCCCAGCGTGAAGCTGGCTTGAATTCACAGAAAATGCAGTTCTGATGTTCTTGGCGAATATGTGCTTGAAGCAGTACTTCTGTCGTGAACCCAATACGCTGTTCTGTACCATCAGGCATTTTCTGTAGGCCGCATTCACCACACCAGAACTTTGCTTCGCCGTGATCTTTCTCCCGATGCCGCTTAAGGGCCGCTTTTGAGTCAAAAGCTTGTGTGCATCCCTGCTCAGAACACTGAAGTGCAGGCAAGCCTTGGTGGTCCTTACGGACGTGCTTGCTCAATGTTTCTTTCTTCCTGAAGCTCTGTCCGCAATCTTGGCAGCGAAACCTCTCCTCGCCTTCGTGAACAGCCTGGTGACGCTTCAGACGAGTACCTGTAACGAAGCTCTTGCCGCATCCCTCCTTCGGACAAACATGTTTTCGCTCGAGAGTATGAACAGCTTTTATATGCTGTTTCAAATGCTTATCTTCGATATAGTCCTTGTCGCAACCATCGTAGGGGCACTTGAATGGACGGGAGTTGGTGTGGGAATTCAGGTGATCTCGGAGTCTCGCAGGTCGATTGAACGTTTTGGGGCAGCCAGGCCATGTACAAGCAAGGGTTTTCAAATCCGAGGGAAACTTGGCCCGTGGAGTCGTAGCAGCCGTGTTGACAGTTTGAGGCGAGTCGGGTCCCTGGACAGAATATGGAGTATGAGCACTAGTCAGGTCGTCCTCGGCATCATCAATGTCTAGGTTTGTATTAGCCGAATATCTTGGAATTGACCATTGCAGCAGTTTCCTACATATATCATCAGGACCGCCGCAATTGGGCTTTTTGGCTGGCGGTGCTTCAGGCGCTGCCTCAGCAGCATCTCTTTTGCTCATGATGGTATCATGCCGAGGGCGGTTTGGGTTGTGAAGGGCAAATCGAGCTTGCAAGTGGCAGAATAAAGATGATTTTAAGGCGGTGACCTTGATTTTTTTGGTGGGGGACGACTTACATTGACAGGGATTAGAGACAGGCGCGACCCACTCTACAGCTTCCGCGCCGGAACCTTTGTCTAAAGCTGCGCCGGATAAACGCCGGCAGAACCGGATTTTACTTTGTTCTTCTCTAGAACTTTTTTACGCGGTTGCACTGGTCGTTTCTAAAACCATTCATTGCAAAGACAACCTTTGTTGACAACACTCGCTCTCAATTAACCCTTGTCAATAATAACCATCATGTCTGACTTCGGCGATGACGATATGGGCGGCGCTGGAGGGTAAGTTTCTTGGCCACCTCGTGGAAGCGCACGCGATTCTAACTCCTAGGCAGCGACGAGCCTATGTACGAGGATGAGGAGATCAATGACTACTACGACCCCGAGCCCGAGGAGGGTGATGAGCAGCAACAAGACGGTCCGGATGATAACGTTGTCGTTTCTGGAGACCCTTCTGCTGCCGCCAACGCGCTTAAGGGCGGTGACAAGCTCCTGAAAGACAAGAAGATCCCCGAGAGCGAGCGAACCACAACACCCTATATGACCAAGTACGAGAGAGCGCGTATCCTCGGCACGCGCGCTTTGCAGATCAGGTTCGCAAAGTCTTGATGAACTGCAGTAGTACTGAAAGACTAACTCTTCGCAGCATGAATGCGCCTGTCCTTGTCGATCTCGAGGGTGAGACTGATCCCCTGCAGATTGCTATCAAGGAAATGCGGGAGAAGAAGATCCCTTTGATCGTGCGGCGATACATGCCTGATGGCTAGTAAGTGACAATTGCTCCTCCAGTGGTCGGAATGTTCTTTGTTAACGCGTGTGGTACAGCTATGAGGACTGGACCTGCGAGGAACTGTTGCAGTAAGCGAGATAAGAATTAGCACGAAACGAAACAAAACGATTGCCCGCGGGCGCATATACCCATGCGACCTTCTTTAGACCACAATCGAGCTGGAACGTCGTGCGCTCCCTTCTGGCTTGGTCGTATTGAGCACCCAGTGTATCAGGAGGTTAATTAATTATGTATAAGCGCGGCGTTTGAGATTGGTTTACACAGGAACTAGAAAAAACAAAAGAAGGAAATCACATTGCTTCTGTGTCTCCTTGCACGAGTGTGTTGATTGACTCCGCCGAAGCTGTCGGCGAAGACGGAAACAGTAGCCCCTGCAGTATGTACCGTTGACGGAGGTTGTCACGTCACATCTGGCCCAGCATGGACATGCTCGACGGAAGTGCACGCGGGAATGATGTCAAGCGCAGACGACTTGTTTGGGATATCATAGTCCAGATAGGCTCGGCCAAATTGTGTTTCACTGAAATAACGGCGCGAGACATGACGGCATCTTCTGTTCTTGAACGGCGAATGCGCACTCTCCTCATATACGTCACAAGGTCTGATAGACGGCCAATCTCCAAGCAAGGGAGCGATCCCCCATACCATTCAATTTCGACTTGACAGACCAGACATCTCATCAAGCCAAAAGAAAATAAGGATTTGGACCCTGCAGCTTCAGTGGCTCGTCGCACATTGAAGAGCGTCTCAGTTACCTTGAATTGAATTGTCCAACCATAGGTCTAGAATGTTCCTCCTAGCCTCCGATTTTTGTCTTTGTGTCACCTTGATCCGGAAACGGGCCAAGCCTAGAACAAGAGCCGTGACAGCCGTAGCTTCGCAGATCATGCGAGCAAACTTTAGAACGACCTTAGGGTAGCCCTACTGAGTTTGGTTCTTGTTGGTTTTGTTCGAGAAGAGTGTAGTCGAAGGGTGGTACAGACGTTGTGGATGACCAAATGATCATCGTCTCCAAAGAGACGGCGCATTCACTCGACATGACGTCGGCGGAGAGTTCTTTGACCCTACATAACGTGAATTAAGCAATGATGAAAGGTTGCGTCTAGTTTAGTCGAGCGAGTCAATGCAGAAGAAAAGTAGGCGATTTGGATAAACTTGTCTGTAGTGGAAGTTTGTTATAAAACCGGTTGGTCGCACCTACCGTGTTGTGAAGGTGGTTGGCAGTGACAAACAACAGGAAGGATCGACTAACACCAACTTGCCTGCCTACCTCGACCAATTGCCAATATATAAACAATTCAAGTCCAACCTCTTCTAAATATCTCTTTGACACAAACCCATCTTACTATCGATCTTTTCTCAAATAGTCACTGTCTTTGGCAATTTGATTTCCACTACCGACCTACATCTAGGTATTTAACGACAACATAAGTTTGCGACGACCGCCATGAAGTCCTCTCAGATCATCGCTGCATTTGCTTCGGCCACAAGCATTTCTGCCTTTCCTCTATTTTCGTTGTATAAGAGAGAACTTGGAGGTGTAAGTGTCCCCTCTCACTCCTTCTGCCTATGTCTTATGCCTTACTGACCCTTCATCACTCAGGTCTTGCTATGTACAGGTGCCAACTCAACAGGCACATGCACCCACGAAGTATATAAGTTCGACGTATGCCATCAACTCAAAGCGCCTTTCTATCATAACACGAGCACGTTTTCCCCAGATGGCGAGGACTTCTTCTGCTATCCTCGCACGGTCGATTGCGACGGCATCTGCAAGAGCCCTACAGGATGTACATTCGGTCCAGTCGACTACGAGTATGAAAACAAGGCCAACTTGACTGCTATTGAGTGGAATACCCTTATCAGCAGTTTCAGATGCAAGCGAAAGGACAAGTCATGAGTGAGGGGTTGTGCATCTTCGGTCGGGTATCTATGAAGAAGATGTTTCTTGTGAGCTGGGCGTTGTCCCTTGACTTTCAAAATTTGGAGTTTGTTGGAAGCGATCGGCGTTAAGGAGTGAATATGGTTGACTGGCAGGTAGCTTGGGAATGACCTTTACAAGATAGAGGAACATAAGTCCGATTTTCATACCAAACACAGCCTGCCTGTTGTTGTCATCTGCGTGTCAATGGTGAGGAAGCGTTGTTGCGAGTTCTTGATCCACCAGACTGGGTACGGAGTAATGGACAAAAACGCCGGATGGAGATCTCTGGACTTGTTAGCAATGATTGTGATTGTTTATTAGCATCTTGGCACTGATTCAGGTTAAGCAGACATGTGTCAATACAACGAACGGATAGGGTCATGGCATATCATAAGATAGCGAAGGGATTATATAGTATAATGAGAAATATCATTAATGATTGCAGCATATCAGTGATATCTAGAATACCAATAAACCGGCCGTATCTCGTCTCCGACCCGTGACACGGAGGAGGTTCCGGGCTCCGGAGCGGGGAATGAGATCAAATCGGGGAGATAATTCGGCATTCGTCATGTTTGGGTAGTGGGCATCCCAGTAACGATGATGATAGTGGGGTTAAAGGTTACCCCGGACCACGCCTTAACTGGAAGCTTCCCCTCTTGGAGACAGCTCAAGTATTTCATAATAAACTACCTGACGTCTTTCACTCTTCTTCTTTTTATTCTTGAAACTAACATCAACTTGATACCCCTCAATTGACCTTGTATAGCAATTGTCTTTCATCTCATTTCACATCAAACAGCCCATTATGGCCTTCACCACAAATGCCACCATCAACAGCTTCGGCGGACGCTTCCTGAAGCTCTCTCACAAGTCCGCCGTCACTGGAACTCCCATGAACGCAACCCTCTGGCTCCCCAGCTCCGCTTCATCCTCCAAGCCCGCGCCTCTCCTCATCTACCTCTCCGGTCTCACATGCACTCCCGACAACGTCACAGAGAAGGGCTTCCTTCACGCCCACGCCTCCAAGCTCGGCCTCGCCCTTCTCTACCCAGACACCTCTCCTCGGGAGACCGATCTGCCCGGTGAGCACGACTCATATGACTTTGGCAGCGGCGCTGGTTTCTACATCGACGCCAAGAAGGACCCCTACAGCCAGCACTACAAGATGGAGACATACATCGCCAACGAGCTGCCTGACCTCATCTTCAAGGAGTTCAAGGAGGTTGACTCATCGCGTGTCTCCATCTCTGGTCACTCCATGGGCGGCCACGGTGCTTTGACTCTGTTCCTCAAGAACCCCGGCAAGTACAAGAGTGTCAGCGCCTGGGCTCCCATCTGCAACCCTTCTCAGTGCCCCTGGGGTGAGAAGGCCTTCAAGGGTTACCTTGGTGAGGATCAGGAGGAGTGGAAGAAGCATGACGCTACTGAGCTTCTCAAGAGCTACAAGGGCAACTTCCCTGCTCTCATCGATGTTGTAAGTTTGAATCCATTGCCTTCAACTCCATGATCAAGATCTCACTAACAAAACCAGGGCACTGGCGACAACTTCTACAAGCAGAGCCAGCTTCTTCCCGAGAACCTCGAGAAGGTTGTCAAGGACAACGGCATCGACGGCCTGAACCTCCGCTACCAGGACGTGAGTAACCTACTATACGATCCCCAAAACGACTCAACTAACACATTCGCAGGGTTACGACCACTCCTACTTCTTCATCTCCACCTTCGGCGAGGACCACGTCAAGCACGCCGCCAAGGCTCTCGGTCTCTTGTGACTACCACGCAGTGCGCTGTAAGATAGGTGAAAAGCCAACAGTTCTTTGACAAAATTCGGTTGGGTTTATTTACGGCGCCATCTTGGGAAAAACAAAGCAGCATGGTCTGCTCATGAGAAGTTAAAGCTTTCGGTTTTATTGGTCATGATGATACATGACACTGGATTATAGGTAGCTGAGAATGGGTCGTGACCCTTCCGACCAAAGGACGCAAAAAGCAAGTAAAATGATAATATTCTGTAACAATTCACTTAAACATAAACATTGATGAATGTGAACCATGACTGTCGTCTCCCTCCCATATATTTGATCGAAACGCCGCCTAGATGAGTCTTGAAAGGTATCTAATGCAAATTCATGTCATAACACCTCTAGAAGAACCACCCTTCAACATTTCTCCAGCCCATAAATAACGTCCTTAAGCCCGCATGTCAACTCCGTTTGGAACAATTAGCTCGCCACTCGCTCCATCTCTGGGCTTATACCCTCCTTTTCTAGCTTCGCTTGCATCTCTGCATCCACTTCCCGACGGAGGCGCATATATGCTAGCTTCTCGAACCGACTGAGACTTCTCCACCAGTGCTGACCTGCTTCGTGATCGGCGATGCGTTCTAAGAGATCCGCTGTTCTAAGGCGGACCTCGCGGTCCTTGTGAAAAAGGCCGAGGCCAAGATAAAACAGTCCTGCGTGAGATTCTGGAGCGACGCTGAGGAGTAAGCAAATTTCGTCATATGTATGCACATGTTTAGAGATCGTTAGGTAGATATCTCTGCTCTGTGCAGGCGTCAAGCGCTGCATTCGCAGGCGGTCATGAAGATGGGCGAGATCAAGACCTTTCAATGGCCTGATGGTATAGATCTGTGCCAAGTCCTGTAGAGTGTTAGTTGGGGACTGAATTCTTCTGGATATGCCCTTACCTGGATGAAGCTGTAGTAGCTTCGAGTGTTGCGCCATCCTTCGATTCTTGTCACATTACCAGCAAGCTCCTTATGCTTAGCTGTATCATCTGCCCAGACATATCCATGCCCGTTGGCCCCTTGCGGCATCAAGTCCTGGTCTTCGCCTCCAATGTACAAGGCACTAGCTCCGTACACGCTTTCCTCGAACTTGGCCGCGATCTGTGTGAATTTCGCAACCCAGTCTCTCCACTTGGCTCGAATTACACGCTCACCATGTCTTGCAGCAATGCTTCTCAAAACATCGGCCATAAAGGCATTGTCACCCGTGTAATCCTGGCTTGTGTTTGTCGTACCACTTGCTATGGTTGCAAAAGCTGCATTCTGCTGCTGGAAATACAGCAGGCCTTCTGTCACAGGCGCAGGGTCGATCTTTGTACTGATCTTAACCCTTCCACTGGGCAGATCGCACAAGACGTCCCACCATTCGGGGTGAAGTTCAAAAGTTGGGTTTGTTACACCAGCGATAAAGCCGGGTACGTTGAGCAAATCATCGATCTTTGTTAAATCGGTGTAAGGGAAAGCATGTCGTGTAAACCCACGAAGAATGCCGCCCGAGGCCAACGCACACGCGGCCAAGACAGCCTCAGCAACCTCGCCTGAGGGCATGTTATAACCCATAAAGATGATTCTCTTTTGTGTCAGTAGTGCATTCGCTAGCACAACAACCGGATGTGTGTTCACTCCATTGCTTGTGAGATGAGGATGTAGCGCAAACGGTTGTGGCGATTTGTGATGAACATCTGAGAAGTTTTGAATGAGTTTAATGAGTGAAAAGTCACCGACGGTTTCCGGCATGACAGCAACAGGCACTTTGATGGGGATTGGTATGCCCTTGTACATGACCTTACTCTCAAACTCATGTGTGTCGCGGGGAACCGAGTAAATCGACTGGCCACCTTCAACATGGGCCTTTGTACCAGCTCTTGAAATACCGGTCATTTTTGTCGGGCTCCTTGTCGCATCCAGCGAAGCATCTGTCGCCTCCTCGCGCTGGTCTTCGGCTATCCGCATCTGAATCATCTGCTCGAACTTCTCCACAAAGAGATCCCTATTATCGCTAGCTTGTAATAAATGGCGCTCCAAAAGACTGAGCCTGGGCATTAGGGACAAATCCATAGCGTTGACTGAGTCGTATAGCATGGCCAATGTCTCTGGAACGGGTGCTTTGAAGTATTCCTCCAAAGCCAGTAGTAGCAAAGGCTAGGTACGGTTAGCTGATGCATGTAGGTACAGTATGTGTGTGAAGGCTACTTGCCTTGTATATATGCAAGAAGGGATGTCGCGTGCAGATGGCCATGGCCTTGACAATGGCCCCTCGCTTGACCGACTTGTCATGTTTTGTGTTGACTAGATTCAGCACATAAATTAAGGGAGGGCCCTCGCCGCCCTCAGGTTCGCTATCGGTAGATTCGTCGCCATCTTCTTCATCGTCGTCCCATTCCTCTTCTGGCAGGTCCTCTTCGTTTTCTTCGCCCTCCTCATCGATTACACCAGCCGCCTTATCACGTCTTCTTTTACGCCTCTTCTTTCGACCTTCTTTATTCTTGCGTTCTTTATCTTCATCCTCTTCGCTGGTGTCCTTGTGAAGGAAGAATATTGTCCAATCCTGGTTACGGGCATGGGCTTGATCCGGCAACATGAGCTCAGCCAACATGTTTTCGTCGCCTGTGATCGCAACTGGATACTGATGCTCCATAACAGGTCCTCGATCAATATCGAACGATGCGACAAGGATGTATTCGACATGGTTCTCGGTAGAGCTTCGAGGGTACTGGGAGCGCAATTTTCTGGAGGGTCGAGCATGAGGATTGGTTCGTCGAGGGGCGGACAGAGAAGAATGCTGAGAGGACAATCCTGTCGAGGGAGTCTTTGATCGAGAATTGGGATCCGATATGCGATCAGCTTCGGGCCCTGGAGGCAGGGGTGACCTCGAAGGCGGCGGCGAGGCCTGTGACATTTGCGATTCTGGGCGCGAAGAGTGAAACGAGGCCAAGGATGTTCGTCGATTAGGCAATGAAGCATTGGAGAAGTTGCTGATGCTGTGTTTATGGCCGTGGGCGTTTGTGGTGCTGTTTGACGTCTTGGATAAGAATGGCAGCGTCGCCTGAAACGAGGAAGCCATGATGGAGATGGAGATGGAGATGGAGATGGAGATGCAGGCGGAGGCGGAGACGAGACAAGGCCGAAGACGGGATCAGACCGGGGTTCCGAGACACGAAACACGACACCCTCGTATGGACCGGATTGGGTGATGTGATTTCTTGCGTTTCGACTCGGGAGGTCCGATTGAAGAGTGTACGGTACCTTGACTAGGCCTGCGCTGTGGTTGAAGGATGCGGTGTACTGTTACTGTTACTGCAATGCAATGCAGCAGTGGGATCGACGCTTGTACGTTCCACTTTGAGCGTCACCTACTGTAATATTCTCCTGAGTCGAACGGTTGTGAATTGAAATAGTTGGGCTGGGTTGTGTTGGTATAATTAGAGCAGAGTACAGCACAGCACAGCACAGTAACACTGCCAGTTGCTTTGCTATCGGATGCAACAGAAACAGATTTAAAGACAATCTTGTAGCTGAGACATAGTCTAGTCCGCCACAGGGTGAATGAATGTGGGCGCAACCTGAACCTGGGCGAAGGCTTGACTTGCGTCGCTTGTGGGGGATGTATTGGTGGGACAAGGTTGATTTAACAAACGACAGTTAATCTGACAGAATACTCGTATCTTGTAAAAAACAATCGAGAGGATAATTACAGGTAGTTGAGAGTCTTGACAAAGGGTTAAAGACCATTTAACGATCCCATATCCACAACGTCGCGTCCAGGCTTTTCCCCCTCATTCCCATTTAATAGATTAACTTAACCCCTGAAAACGGTTCTCTACCTGTCGCAAGACCGGTTCCGTCTGTTAGTCTCCAATTGGGCCTATTTCGTTAATCAATCAGCCGCTCAAATCTTGAATCACTGCAACCAACTAAACGTCTTTAGAGATACATCGTCAAGAAAAAAAGACCCGACCACTCAAAACTCGTCCCCACTAAGAAAAAGGGTCGCTCTCATCCCCCTGCGTCCCCTGAAATCGCAACCTTCAGCTTGTGGTAGGCTCCCCTCCCAAGCTTAGGTTAGAGCATCCATCCATGCTCCCTTTTTAGCGCCATGCGAGTGCCATGACACTGGTCTTGGCTTTTCACATGTGGCTCACGTTGTGGCGCACTCTGTGGCGTCCAATGTTCATGTTCAATGCATCTCCCTGGGAACCACTTTCTTGTTTACTTTGGCGAGCCTCGTTAAACCGCATTACAACCTCAATTCTTCCCCAATTGACGACAACGGCTGCCCATATCCATCCCACAAATCCATAGCCTGTCTTATACTGTATCTCACTCTTATTACCACCAATTAACCTCAAACTATTCGCTTTTTTCCCCTCGTCTCTTCTAAACCTGTTTATTTTCCCATCTCCGCTCGTCAAACACGGACGGACCCACGTACAAGACAATGGTACTCCTTCCATGACGAACAATCCCTGACCAGTGACGCCCGGCCCAGCTAACGCCTTCTTTTTCCAGTCTGTACCGGCGGCATACAAGCCTTCGCCTCTAGGCTATGGCTCTTCTCCTACTCGTAGTTCACCCTTTCGTCGAGCCGAATCTCCTGCTTCACCGTCTCCCCTCCGACATACCACACCGACTGGATCCCCAACAAAGGCCGGACCTCTTGGCTCTACCTCGCGCTTCGCTAGAGCTACCACTCCTACAAGTACACAAAATAGCTGGACACCAAAGCCCAAGACACCCGTGAAAGACGAAATGGCTTCTCCATCACCCTCGCGACTTTCGGCTCCTCGAACTCCTGTATCAAAGTCACTTGGTAACGGCAATGCGCTATCGCAATTGCAAGCGACCCAAGTTCGAACACTCCGAGATGCGTTCCAGATCATGGATCGAGACTGCGATGGTGTTGTGAACCGAGAAGACGTCACGGATATGCTTAACCAGCTAGGTATGAACCGCATAGCCAGAAGATACTACGGCAGTAACTAACGTCACGAAACAGGTCTTCCCTCTAGCCCAGCCGATGTATCCCATTTCTTTCCTCCATCAGCTCCTCAAACCATCAGCCTCGCAGTGTTTCTGAACTCGCTTGCCGACGCACTCGCAGCTCTATCGGATAGTGCCGACTTGCTCTCCGCCTTTTCGGCTTTCGATAACGACGACAGCGGTCAGGTGGACGTGGTTGAGCTGCGCAATGCTCTTCTGAACACAGAACCCGAGCCCGGCGAGAAGGCTCTGACTGCCAGTGAGATTGATAAGATCATGAATGGATTCACTGGCCGAAGAGCCTTTAACCGCAACATGAACGCCCACCTAGGAGCCAAGAGAGGCGAGGTGTTCAAGTACCAAGAGTTTGTCGGCTCCATTATGGGGTCTAACAATGGTTCAGATAAGAATTCTAATGAACACGAAGACTAAGAGACCTTGTGGCATCATGCGTTGTTTTTACGGCTAGAAGGTACGGAGTATAGGCATGCTGGCACTGACATGGTTGTCGAGGCCGGAGCATAATTTCTTGTGGCATGGTGTATGAGATGACTGAAAACCAGTCTGATCTTCCTTTTTGTTTTGTTTGATATCAAATTATGGTGGATTAGTTATGTAAAGGGTGCCGGCACTTGGGTATGGTTCATGGGTTGGGTAACGCTTGGGAACAGCATAGGTTATCGGATGAGAATACGATTAATTCCTAGTATTGGGACAAATGACCCAGGGCATATTGGGTTAGTCGTCTTATTGTTATTGAATGAAGGACATTGCTTGGATAGGGCATGATCTATCACATAGATCCTGTGTAATTAACATGCAAAGATACTGCGAATCAACACTAATGTCCACTATGACCAGGAGCATATGAGCTGACAACGCCGAAACACTGAATCTCCAATAGCAGTGAATCTTTTGATTCTGGTCTTGGTTAAAGTCATTATGGATTCAAAGAACTGCCTGGACGTGAAGTGATCCAGGATAGGTACCTACGTATTATAGTACCCATATCACTGCTGTGTTAAGCTGAAGCCGATAGCGGCCCGCAACTAGGATAGGCAAGGGGAATGATACATGGATGGTTGTGATGCCTGAAACTATCTCGTCATATGTATGTATTATTCAGACGCTGCGGCTGAGCAACTAGCATTAGCTTGTTCCAGATATACCATGTAGTATATATAGTCTAATGTGTCTACCAGCAGCACGTATTACCCTTTCCTCCGATTGTACGACGTAGAGATATTTACCAGCGTGGTACAGCAATTCAATGGATGCACGGATATTGTTGCACATGGTATTTATGATACCCGTTTCGACGTTACAGAGCTATGACATAACTTTAATTATGATATCTATTCATTAACAAAACATGTGCTGATAAAGCCACCAAGTCAGGTCCTAGATAGTATACACAGAGACGTTAATGAACAGGCTGGATGATGGCTTTGGCCTATGCTGATAGGCGTAGAAAAACAATCCGGGGCAGCCGTGGATTGCAATGATTTGCAGCCAAGCGAAACACAAGCCCCTTGAAGATCCCAAAATTTCAATTTCACCAGACAACGAGAACGAGCAGGGCATGGATTCAACCCGCCACCCGTTGGGTCGTTTAGACACGACAAGGAAAGCCTTGTGAGGGCGCCTATGAGCAGCCTGTAAGAATCGAGGATGGCTGGTGAGAATGTGTTATTCCAGGGTCCCGAGTTCGGCCCCACTGAACCTTCTAGAAACATGACGTCTTGTTAAGTGCAAAGCCTCGATAGTAGGTTAGTTCTATGCGGGCCGATGAACGGTGAGTTAGGTACGGGCTACGGGCACTAAAAGTTGTTAGTTGCTCGCGGGGTCAGAGAGGAGTCGAGTCGGGATTGTATGTAATTAATTATCTGAGTTGACAAATTTCTCTCTCCATCTGTCTATTGTTATTGTGCCTTGGCAGGAGATGGATACTCGATCTCGTCGTCATTATGGCTATGCTGTAATTACAAGACTCTTGTTTCCCGAGAGATGCCATAGGCCCGTCTCGAGTTTGATAGACCAGATTATCCCAACCTCCAACCTACTGTCTGGACTATTTTGGTTGGCTCAAGGTCTGAGGACAACTCACTGCATATGCAGACTAAATTGACAAGAACTAACTATGCTTTTTTTTCTCATCCATCGGATTTGGTCGCTAAACTTCATTGTCATTGCACATGGTCCTTGCTTAATTGGTAGGTTGTCATAAACTCCATAGCCGGGGGTCCGTAGTGGGGAGTTTTGAAGCTGAAGCGCGTGGTGACAAGGCCAAGGATATCTGGCCTGGGGAACGAGGTACAAGAAAGATACTCGCACAGCAGACAAACACATCTACCGTGTGTGTTGCCCAAGTTTCGGAGATGGATAGCCGTAGAATAAATGTCATTTAACATGTCCCTTGGAAAAGCAATACAAGTCATTTGTCCCAAGGTCAGGCAGAAATTAAACAACAAATCGCTTAGACTAGGTAGACTGGCGTATGTATGTGCCTACGGTAGGCTTCCGCTGTGAGCCGCCGTCGGTAACTGGGGATACCTGCAGAGCCCAGCCTTCTCTTTCAAAGGATGGATGGATATGGATATGGGTGTCTTTTGCAATGATCCGACAGGCTAATGGAAGTCACAAGTTTGAGTGACGGATTACTCGGATAGGAAGTCGAGCAGTTTGATCTTTCATTTTCACACCTAGTTTTAGTATGTCTTATGTCTCGCCCATAGGACATGGGATGTTGGGGAGGAAATGGATAGGATAGGGAAAATGCCCTGGGGCTGATAAATCGGCTGGGCTGAGTTTCCATGTCGTTTGGCTTGTCACTCGTCACTGTCATAGCCCGGTTCGCTCAATCTCATTAACATCAGTCAGTCAGTTCCATTAGAGAGTATCCGTACCAAACTTAGGACTTGTATTGGCTCAACAAGGGTCATCATTTTCTCCTTCATCATCTCATCTCTTCCTTCCCTGCCCCCGATTTTGTTTTCTTCTTTCTATCCTTTCTTTTGAATCTGATCATCTAGGTGTCATATTTCGACTCTTTGTGTGTACTTTTTTTTTTAATTCTCTCATCATCTTCTAGTTCTAACTTTGGCTCCTACAGACTCACTACTTACCTCTCCGCTATCTTCTACGGTCTTCTAAGTACCGGTCCAGTACTGCCTGTACAGAGTCCATAGACTACCTCGCCCGCTCCTCACCCCTTTTAGGCTCAGAGCCGCACGACCTGTTTTTGTCCCGTCTTAGTCTCAAGGAGCCACTTGAGAGGGACAAGGCCCCGGGAAAAAAAATCGGTTTTTTTCTTAACGCCCGTTTAGGGCATCGACTCAAGTAACCGGCATAAGCTTGTTACGGGGATTCTTGGAGATTCTTCCATCCCAACTAAAGTTATTCTGGCATCGGAACGGAACTTTCTTTGGTCCAATTTCAAATGAAGAACTTCTTCGGTAGCGGCAAGAAGCCAAATTCCTCCTCCTCCTCCACTCCTCCCCCTTCCTCTTCAAGGAAATCCGCCACTTTCGAGGAGCGCGACCGTGAGCACG
The DNA here is from genome assembly GCA_004367485.1 of Fusarium citri. Lineage (NCBI taxonomy): Eukaryota > Fungi > Ascomycota > Sordariomycetes > Hypocreales > Nectriaceae > Fusarium > Fusarium citri. The sequence goes on from QHHH01000092.1 coordinate 101,443, forward strand.
ACGCTTCTGAACAACCACCGCCCTACTCCTCCGAACCTTCATCGCCCGCCCGCGAGAAGTCGCCTTCAAAGTCTTCAAGGAAATCATCTCGGCCCTCATCTTTCGCCGAACCATCCAAGACCCGCTCTTCAAGGCTATCGAGGCATTCTACCGACCCTAGTCACTCCTCCCACTCTCATTCTTCCTCTCGTCGACCCAAGTACGAGCCTGATACGCACCCTCTTAACCTCCCTCCCGAAGAGCGCAAGCGATTATCCGCTCTCGCCGCAGCCATGAACGGTAACTCGATGGACGTCGATAGCGAGCCTGTTAATAGCGCTCGCTCTACGACTCCTCCCAATCAAAAGGCCAACGCCCAGGCCAACTTTTCCGTTCCCATCCCCAACGGCTCAAGTCATGATGACGGCGCCCCTCCACCTCCTCCTCACAAGTCCAACCCTGGAAGCCCAACCATCACACCCGAGGAGGATGCCGAGTCTTACAAGAATGCGGGCAACCGCTTTTTTAAGGACAAAAACTATCATAAGGCTATCGAGCAGTACAGCAAAGGTATGTATTGCCACTTGCCATGAGGCTCTTATTTCCATAACCTTTTCAGCTCCACGTAAAGTATTTCCAAATGCTGACATCCAATCGCAGCTGTCGACTTGTTCCCCTTCTCCGCTACTTATCTAGGCAATCGAGCTGCTGCTTATATGTCCAACGGTCAATATGACAAGGCTCTGGAAGATTGCTCCAGGGCTGCCGACTCTGATCCCCAGAACGCCAAGATTCTTCTACGATTGGCCCGTATCTATACTGCTCTGGGCCGACCAGAGGAAGCCATGACAACTTTCAACCGCATGGATCCCCAACCATCCGCTAAGGATGTGAGCCCGGCCAAGGAAATGCTGCACCACATTCAGTCTGCCCGTGATATCCTCCAGCAGGGCAACGGGTCTGGTATGTCTATGGTGCTTCATGCTCTTGACCTGGCTGAGCGAGGCCTTGGTTATCGTGTTACCAAGCCTCGCAAGTGGCAACTTATGCGTGGAGAGGCTTATCTATTGATGGGACGAGAGAACTCCTTGGGAGAGGCACAAAACATTGCTATGAACCTTCTCCGACACAACAACCAGGACCCTGAGGCCCTTGTTCTCCGTGGACGTGTTCTGTACGGCCAGGGCGAGAACGACAAGGCTATCCAGTGCTTCCGCATGGCCATTAACTGTGACCCAGACTTCCGCGACGCTGTTAAGTGGTTGAGAATTGTTCAGAGACTTGACCGCATGAAGGAGGAGGGTAACGCCGACTTCAAGGCTGGTCGCCTACAGCCTGCTATTGAGAAATATACCAATGCTTTGGAAATTGATCCCTCCAACAAGAGCATGAACTCAAAGCTGTTGCAGAACCGAGCACAATGCAAGATTAAGCTCAAGCAGTACGATGATGCCATCGCCGACTGTGAACGAGCTATCAGCCTCGACCCCGGTTACACAAAGGCCCGCAAGACCAAGGCCAATGCTTTGGGTGGTGCCGAGAGGTGGGATGATGCCGTCAAGGAATGGAAGGAAATCCAAGAGCTCGAGCCGGAAGACCGCAACATCGCCAAGGAGATTCGCAGGGCAGAACTTGAACTCAAGAAGGCCCAGCGAAAGGACTATTACAAGATTGTTGGCGTTGAAAAGACGGCTACAGACAACGAGATTAAGAAGGCATACCGCAAGATGGCCGTCAAGCTTCATCCTGACAAGAACCCCGGCGATGCTCACGCCGAGGAGAAGTTCAAGGACTTGCAGGAAGCTTACGAGACCTTAAGCGACCCTCAGTAAGAGACCCCCTACACGCATCGAAGTGAACACATTACTGACCCGATTTTTAGGAAGCGTGCCGCTTATGACAATGGTGATGATCTTATGGACCCTAACGACATGTTCGGCGGTGGCGGTATGGGCGGAGGCATGGGTGGCATCGACCCCGAGATTCTCTTCAGCATGATGGGCCAGCAAGGTTTCGGTGGTGGCGGCGGCGGCGGTTTCCGATCAGCTGGAGGCTTCCCCGGCGGTGGTGGTGCCCACTTCAACTTTGGCGGTGATCCTAGACAGCGTGGTGGTGGATACCCCGGTGGTTTCAACTTCTCATGACCACATGGCGCTGATGATGACGATGACGACCTCGAGGATAGTGAGGATGAGGACTCGTTTTATTACTACGAGGATGATGAGGAAGATGAGAAAGATGGAGAGGACGACGACTACACAATACCCCTCAACGGAGAGGGTTTCTACCCACAGACCAAGGAAAGCAAACCCCCAGGTCAGGGACAAGACCAAGAAGCCCATGATCGGTTGGTCGATTCTGTGCGACGATACGGCACTTTCTTTATGGCGGCAGCTGTCTTGCTTCCATGGCAAGTGGTGATCTTCGTTCTGGCACTTGTTGGATCCGCATACATTTGCATGAAACACATTCCGGTCTTTGGAAGGAAACCCCCGTTGAGGTTGTAGAACGTTCCGACTGCATACAAGGGAACTTTGTATATGCTACACAACATACCATTGTTCGGCGTTTGTTTCAGGCATAGACATCAATGATAGGCATGGCAATGCACAAGGATAATGGATTGCTTATACAGGGTCGAAGGGACCTAGGATATGATCACGAATTCTTTTAGAACGGTTCCCTGGAATTTGTGTTTATGCATACAACACCAATATGACTGGAAATGATAGTCGTCCTCTTAGAGCTTATGTATGAGATTTCGATACCCAACTGTCAATGCTAATCACGACTGCATTGATCTAATCGTATTTTGACATTCGCTAAGTATCTCGTCGAGACCGAAGTCGTCTCCCGGTCAAATCTGAAGTCTTGAACGATATAATCATGCCGCACAAGTGTACGCTGTGTTTACGCCAAAAACGATGCATTAAGTTGCGCGGCATCATACGCGCCTAGGGTATCATAAATCCGCGGCCCAAAAATAACTACTGCGTGAGAAAAAGCAACATCAAACCCATCTATCGTCCTCAGCTTACTCTCAAGCCGCCGACGAAGACGCATGATTACTGGCACCATTTTGCTGCGGCTGCGATTGCGATTGCGACTGCTCTCCGTTCCTTCTGCCCGGCGGCACACCTCCTGTAGCCTCAACAACCTGAGCCACATCGTCGCGCAGCTCAGGCATAGCAGTTGTCATATTCTCGGCCAGAATATCGCGGAAGGATCCAAAGGCGTTGAGTTTACCGCGCATGAGCTGGTTGCCGCGACGAACCAGCTCGACGAACTCTCGTGTGTAGATGTCTGGGTTACGGCCATGTTCGACATATTCCAGGAGTTCTGGGGGTACGGAGGGGAGGTTATGTGGTGGTGAAGCTGACGTGTGGAGTGTGCGGAGGGACTCGGAGAGTGTTTTGCTGGAACATTGTCAGTTTATGTGATTCAGAGGTGTTGTAGTGATGGTTGGGCGTGGTACATTTCGTTAATGAGGACTTCTCTACTTGAGCGGCCAACAGAGTCGTAAGTTGAGACTTGAACCATTATTTGGTAAAGGTCCTGGATGATGTCCTTGAGCTGTTCTTTGGGTGTGTTAGTGCATGACAGAAAGTCGAGTCGGAAACAAACCCACGCTCAAGGGCATTATGGTCTACGCGATCAACGGGCGCCATCTTGACGTTGTCGTAAGGGTTGATAACGAGATGTTGGATGTTTACATGCGATGCGATGCGATGCTTTGTCTAAGCTTCATGAACGGGATTGGATTTAGCGGACTAATGCTACTCCGGGTTCAGGCGGGCGGGAAGTGGGGGATATATATTGATAGTGGTGGGGTATCTTATCAATTACACTGGGAGCTTTCTGGAATACAATGCTTCAATAGAAACATCCAATGTCGATTCATGTGGTAAGAGTTGAGATATTTCAAATTCTTGCTCAAACACCAAAAAGAGATTCTATCAGTGGCAGGCAGGAAAACAAACTCTTTCCATCCGATAGAGAAATAAAACAATGACATAACTCCAGTCCCGTCCCTCCTATCTATTCGAAGTCCAAACACCACCTCATGTAATCATAAGTCGTGAATAAATTCCAATGCAATTTAACAAAAGACAAAAGAACAGAAAAGAAAATCCCAAAGAAATTAACCTCTTGCCATCACTGTTCGCTCCAAAACTTTTCTGTACCCTCACGTATAATGGCGAGTATCAACTTAAATTGGGGCTTATACGTCCCGTAAACAGACCGGCCAAAGCGCTTCTTCAAACTAGACCGTTGCCACCGGTCAAGCTCATAATAAAGATTTTTTCCAATCTCCAGGTTGTCTTTATCTTTAACACCCTGGTTAAAAAAGCCTCTGACATGCGCGTGGTTGACATCCGCCAAGTGGCCAGAGACGACCGGCCATGGAATCTGGTATTCCGGCGGCTATTTATTGTGTTAGTTATATGCCGAGATTAGGTATGCCTTTGCTGATACTTACAATACCTCTCTTGACCCCATTGTCTTTAACCTCCTGCCACCTCGCCTGGTACGCCGTCCAAGGGTCGACCGTACCAGTCCCTTGATCTTCAGAGTCGGAGTCAGAGTCAGACTCTGAATCCGACTCTGAGGGACACTCGTCCGTGATACGGAGAGTGGCGGGAGGAGTGTGAGGAGTGGGAATTACTCCATTCTCTTTCTTGTCGGCCTCTCGTTGGACTTCAACTTGCTATTCCATATTAGTACTCTGAATATAGCCATTTGCATAACACTACCACATACCTTCTCAGTCTCCTCTTCTTTCCTCTTCCTAGCCTCTTCCGAAGCCGCGTCTCGAAACTTCTGCCTCGCGTTCTCAAGCTCTTCCGACAAATAGCTGTCAATGTGATGCTGACAGAGCAAGAGGCTTGTCGCATCCTCAAGCAACCTGCTTTCGGCTCTTTCTCCAAGTGGCAGGCTGTTCAGCCTCGCCATATAGTCGTTGTGCTCCTCCATCTTTTTCTTGCCAATAGGATTGTCACAACGCCTTCTAGTATTGCTCCCGGATACGTATCCTAAACACTTGGGTACCCATTTTCGTCCTTCTCGGTAACATGACGAAAAAACAATCTTTGGATCCAGGGAAGAAGACATCTTAAGATGTAGAGCAGATAGAAAGATGAATAAATAGTAAGATGTCGATCAGATGGTAAGAAGTTGAGAAGAAGTTGAGAAGAAAAGCAAGTTATACATGGTAGAATGACCCTCTTTATACTCTTCTTCTGAAGCCAGTTGATCTCCATCAGACTCTTTGACAGTTCTCCCAAGTTACGATATCCAATACATTTCCATAGATCAAGACTCCATCTGAACTTCTTTCTTTCTTTCAAGCCTTGATGTGAGTCAAATGGATTGACCAAAAACGCATGACTGTTTTCTCAAGCTCGGCGTCTCTTTAAAAGTGATATCTGACAAGACAGTTCGTCATTAATGCCAACAAATATGTGCAGAACCACCAAACATTGATAGGAACTGCAGTAGTTTCCATATACTACAAAGAAAAAGGATTTATAGAAGAAAGACTGTTCAGGGATACACATACACTAAACCCGGGCTTCTACATGGATAGCAAAGTTGGTGGAAGTTCAAAGGCTCATGTATGTGCTGGCAGCAACTCACTACAGAGCATACCGAGCAGCTTTTACAGCAAGAATTTACTATAGGTGTTATGAAGACACATCAGAAGCTACTATCAATGTTCGTTAAAGATAAGAACTTGATCCATAAGCTCAACTGCATCTCCTTATCCATAGTCTGCCATTCTACAGCCCGCAAGAGTCCAGTCATTACACCCTTAACAACAAAGAAAGAGCTTCCGTTCTTACCGCTCTTCTACACTTCAAGCAAATAAAAACGACAGCCTCATTGCATATATTTGCTTTTTGTAACGAACCGTTACATTTCGATCTGGCCTGTTAGCTCAAGCTTGTCCCGTTACACAGTTGACGCCACTTATACCCAAGCTCTTTCGTGACCGACAGAACATTATTCAGAAACCAGCTTATGATACTAGGAGGAAGTACAGAAATAAACAAAAAGGTCGTTCTGTACTAACTGAATAAGGTGAGTCATCTTGAATAGATCGTCGACTATGGCATCTTCTCCTAAAGACAAGGCTGGACTGGCGTTTACCTTTCAACGACTTACTTCTGGAAGATAGCTACCGGTGGCCAAGTAAACAAGATAGCTAATACAAAAGTAAATAGAGTTCATCAACAAGCTCAGAAGGTTCAGAGGATCCCTAAGGGTCTTCTGATCACTCCACTAGAGAGCCATTAATAGGTCACACAAACGCCTTCACGCCTCCGACCAGCCACTTTATTCCAACACGAGCTAGCAACGCTTGGCTATGAACTTAAAGCTTCTTAAGTCTAAACTTATACTTCACCAGCCATCTCAGTTAATTGTCATGGATTTTGAGAGTCAAGTATCACACACAATTGGGAAACAGTGAAAGATATTCCAACAACACATCGTCAGATTAACTACCTACTCATACTCATACTACCGTAAACCATTTCCAAATCCTTCCATAATATCATATACCTAATAACCAATACCGTGGGATTAATATATACATTAAAAGAATAGAAAGAAATACCAAACACCCTCTTCCGCGACATTAAGTGCCAATCAACAAAAGCAAGAACGCATCCTCCCATTTCTACCATGCGTCTTGTTTCGCTGTCTGAAAGGAGTGTATGTAATGCGATACCGATACCCGCCATGAATTAAAAATAGAGTGCCCTTTCCCAGGGACACTACCTGCTTTTTACCAAGAGATGAATTGAAGGATGTAAAGAAGAATAAACAGAGAACGGAGAACGGAGAAAGAACCCATCCGGCGGTGCTGTTGGATTGGTGTCTAAACAATTCGATTTGCTTAGAGGAGAGCGAAGGCACCAAGGATACCAGCCACAAAGGCGAAGACGGGAGCCTTGTTGGCGGCGACAGCAGCGCCGTTAACAACTGGCTCGGGCTCAGCGGTGGGAGTGGCAGGGACGGTGACCTCGGGCTGAGTGACAACCTCGGTCTCAGGAAGCTGGACAGTGGTGGGCTCAGGAGCGACGGTCTGGTAGACGGTGCCACCACCGACAGTGTGGATGATCTTGGAGTACTGGGTAACGACAACGCCCTTGCCCATGGTCTTGACGATGGTCTCGTAGGCGGGGACGGTGGTGGCAACCTTCTCGACAACGACGGAGGTGGAGGTGTAGACGTTGGTCACAACCTCACCCTCAACAGTCTTGGTGACAGTCACGGGGTAAACCTCGTACTTGGTCTGGTAGACGATGTCGGTCTCGTGCTTGGTGACATCGGGCTGCTTGACCTGGTCGTAGACGGTGCTGTGGACCTTGACGACCTCGTAGTCGGTAGAGGTGTAGACGCTGGTGATGACCTCGCCGGCAATAGTCTTGGTGACAGTGACGGGGTGAACGTTGGTCTTGGTCTTGTAGACAACGTCGGTCTCATACTTGGTAACGTCGGGCTGCTTGACATGCTCGTAGTCGGTGGTCTTGACGACCTCCTCAATGACACTGGTAGTGGTGTATGTCTGAGTGACGACCTCACCGGCGATGGTCTTGGTAACAGTGACGGGGCAGACAGTGGTTCGAGTGGTGTAGACAACGTCTGTCTCGTGCTTGGTGACATCGGGTTGCTTGACGTGCTCATAGTCGGTAGACTGGACGACCTCCTCGATCACACTGGTGGTAGTGTAAGTCTGGGTGACAACCTCGCCAGCAATGGTCTTGGTGACAGTGACAGGGCAGACGGTGGTTCGGGTCTTGTAGACAACATCGGTCTCGTGCTTGGTCACATCAGGCTGCTTGACGTGCTCGTAGTCGGTGGTCTTGACAACATCATAGATGTAGCTAGTGGTCGTGTAAACCTCAGTGATGACCTCTCCAGCAACGGTCTTGGTCCTGGTCACAGGGCAGAGAGTGGTGTGAGTGACATATTCGACATCAGTGTAGTGCTTGGTAACATCAGGCTGCTTGACTGTCACATCAACGGTCTTGGTCTCAGCGACGACAAGTGTAGAGGTTGTGAGCTTAGTCTCGTAGTAGGTGCTGTTTCATGTTAGTGTTCTGGAATATTTCGAATGAGGCTGAATAACTTACTGTCCCTCCTCGTGGTGGGTGTAGGTGACAGGGCAGACGGTTGTAGTCGTGTAAGTGACAGCAACCTCGGTGACCTCGTGCTTGTTGCCGTAGTCTTCATGTCCGTAGTTGTTCTCGGGAGCCTCGTAGTCACCACCGTTGTCGTAGTCTCCAGAGTCTTCATAGTCTCCTCGTCGAAGGTTGTTGGCCAAGGCCGAGGTGGCCATGACAAGAAGGGCAGCACCGAACTTCATGATGAAAGTGGTGAAGGTGGTTTCGTGATATGAACGAAGGTGTTGTGAGCGAGTGCGAGCAGTGAGCAAGCGACAGTGGTGGTTGAGCGAAGGTATCAAGTAACCTGAACGAATTGGATACTTGGGCAGATACAAAACCAGATCGGAGCGATTGGAAGGTGAGAGAGGCTGAGATGAGATGGATGAGATGAATGCAAAAGCAAGGAAGGGTTGCAGCCTTATATCTGTAAGTCCATGAACCAATCCAGCCTCACATGAGGGAGGTTGGCGAAGTTGGCCTTGAAAACTTCAAACCTTCGTGCAAGATCGTCCAACTGAACTGGCTTCGCTTGTCCCAACCCCACCATAAGTTGCATTAGACTAATTCTTACTGCGAGGAGACGATAATCATCAAGAGGGAGGGGTGTGAATATTGGCAAGATGTGATACGGGCATCGTGAGTCCAACCATCAACGAGCTCAAAGGATGTGGCTGAAGCTCACTGGAGCAACCGCGATGCACGAGGGATGCATATCGAGACGACTAGGTAGCTAGCAATCGACTGAGAAAGTGAGACTCAGCACCAAGGCGTGATGTCAATATCATGCACGGAGGTCAGCGAAGACTCTGTTAGCCAACGGCCAAGACAATCGGAGCTCCTTTGCCTAATGCTTCTAAGTGCTCGCCCTAGCTAGGGAAACCCGCAACAGAAGGGCCAAGATATCGGCCTCCCTCCAACCCCAACAAAAGATCCTGCCCTTCTAAGAGGACAAGGCTGCCAGGTACTCAGGTTGTGTAAGGCCAGTCCTTGCTGACCCGTTTGGTTGGACATTCAATTAATCAGTTGATCACTGGAACAACCCGCATCCAGTCTGGGGAACCCAGTAAGACGGGAGACGGCATGAGCAGCTACAGGTAGACTTGGATACGAGGAAACATGCAATCTCTTTGCGTAGAAGTCAGCAAAGAACGGGAACTGTGCCCAGGTCTCAATAGAACCGCATAGCCATTGGTAACCTATGACGGCAGGAACAACGGGCTGGTCAACTCGTAAACACAAGAAGCGGAAACAATGCAACTCGGGCTTGATGACAGCATCAGCCAGCTCTGGCGATTCAGTCGACTTCTTCTGCTAACATGCACCTAGTCAAAGTATACTGTAACCGAGGCTGAAGTATACCCACTCCATGGTATGAGCGGTTTTGTTGTTGATGCAGAACGCAGGCCCGGTCACTCCGCTGGAACTTGAGATGCAGCAGCATCAGCATCGCAGGTGTTTAGTGCCCGAGCAGCCAACAAACTCTCGAGCCTCTTGGAACTAGACAAGCTGACAGCGTGAGAGTCCAGGAACCCAGCAGCGCTACGTGGACCGAGAGACTTGGCGCCATCCCAGCCCAGGCATGACACAACAAAGACGCAGAAACCTGCTTGTCATGATACTCTAACAAAGCAGAGAAAAAGAGGTGGTTGCGATTAGCATTGTAACCGTAGAGATAAACGCGAGGTTAGGTGCTGGACAGTAAGCCTCTCAAGGCGGCTTTTCGCTTAACTTAGAAGAGGCGCTTTTCTTGAGACGGCTAGTGAGGATCTTCTCCCCATATCATGTTGCCAATCGACGATTTGCTCGTGATAGACAACGCCAAGGTGCGCTATTGTATGGTTTCGGGGGAGTGGGGCCACCCCAGAACGAGAGAGTCAATGCTAGAAGTCTCGGGGGATTTGTTGATATGAACAATTCCCGTTGTAACTGTAGACTATGCTTGTTTGCTAACCATGTTTTTGTTCATCATGGCCTGGTATGGCATGGCAGCCCAGACTTGGCAGCCGGCTCAATGGGCCGAGCAAAGAGACGGGCGGGATATGGCTGGGCTGCATGGACCTTCTTTACCAATATGGGAATTGACGGACAGCACCGGGCATAAACTTTAAGCATGTTGTCCATCAATAACCGTGTTGATGTAAGCCATGCATGGTTGCTCTGGTGTATGGCGCTGCCATATCGATCGAGGCTTCCGGAGGCCGGGAGCTCACGTTGATAAACAAATTCATGGCTGGTCTTTCTCGAAGGGTTGGGTTTTCGATATACCGTATTCTGCCACTTGAGGATTACTGTAAAACAGGTTAGTTAGAACTGGTCTCGCTGTAGCCGATCTCCGCGGCCATGTGGTTCAGAGACCCAGTGGACGGCGAGGGTATCGGCCGCGGGCGTCTTTGCAGAAGAGCACGGCATTCTCGTTGATTAGACTGGGACCAGTGGACTACAATACGAGAGAACTTCAGAGCGGAACCAATCCACGTCTGACAGAAGTCGGAGCATTAGCCAAGGACAAGCACCACTTTGATAGCACAACATGTATGCACTCAGACCTGCAGCCACCACGCCTTGTGTTTGGTTGTGAAAGCCTGTTTTGGCCAGTCGGTACTGAACCAGGGTCGGGTCAGAGAGAGCCAGCGTTCTGTGATCCTCTGATCTGATGTGGTACGTCAGGGAGAAGAGAAGGAAGTGAAGCCAGGCGAGGGAGTTTGAAGACTGTGTTTCTACTCCGTAAAGTTAACAAGGGAGGATCAGGATGGTAACCCCGGCATCCCTAGCGTATCGGTCCCGTCTCGTTAGCGCAGTAGTCTAGAGGAGAGACAGAGACGAAACAGCCAATGCCAAGCTGAAGCGCGGTTAAGATACCGACTTTGTTGTCTCGGTTGGGCTGTGATGGTGTGTAGCAATAGGGCGTTGAATACGAGAGAATGCTTCCCTGAAGCTCCAGTGGCTCCAGTGGACAAGGGATTGACTTTTTGGGTAACGAAACGGTTTGTGGGAGCCTGAGGAACCAAACACCACCACCAGAATTGGCAGGCAAGAGCTACCTGATCGTGTGCCTGCTATATTTAATTCGACATCATGTAAGTGGTTTTATTCAATATTAATTGCTCTCTCTTCATTCAATTGCATTCATATTAACTGCAAATAATTCATAAAACCACTCACTGTATCCGCATTGCATAGCTGCAATATCAACGCCATATAAGCCACAATCTCGGCATTTCGCAGCTTCTCAACCCGTAGCTGCATGACGCCAATCCAGCCATGATCCAAGATTGACGAACCAGCCCCCAATAATCGATGGGTCAGAATTGAGTTATACTGTGATATGCTACCTATTATCTGCAGCTTCTAGTTTTCTCTCCCTTTATTTCTTCGAATGTGATTAGAGTCGCACGACGCTAACAATGGGAGTGTTTGAAAAAGTGCACAGGCTGGGGATGATAGTAACAAATCCTATATAGGAATGGTTGCCACGAGGAGTAAAAACGCCATGACATCAGACAAGAGTGATATCCATCGAGAGCTAGAGCTAGAGCTTCAGCTTCTAAGAGAGTCTATGTATAATGCTTAAGCTTGAAAAGATCAACGAAAATTGATTCAGAATACGAAAGAGGCCATGGCATAGAGTGACATGACAGGTTGTACGTGCAGCAATCAAGGTGCAAGCTATTCTGAATGGTACCTAGATTGGCGCTGTTCGTATCGCTTCATAGTGGTGTGGTGACTGCTGTAGTTCCCTCCAGCCACATCTTGTCTTGTCTTGTCTTGTCTTGTACATACCCTAAGGTTCTCTTCACGATATAAGGTCTAGACTATCAATTCCCATACAAGCAATTGGAAAGGTATCCCGTTGCTTCCGAAGAAAATCACTCAAGCCCAAGCATAACTAAAGATGGCCAAGAATAGTATTATCAAGTTTGTCAATCACTTGTTTCCAACTCTTTGACCTTTTTGTTTAATCTTTTGATGACATGACCTAGTAACTTGGCTTGCTTGAGAGTGGGTGTGCAGTAGACTACAGTAGTAGATAGAGCTAAGGCAGTGTTTCTGCATTGACGAAAGAAATTATTGGTCCATGTCTTATGCCATGCTTCATTTTCCCCTCCCTCTATGCATACTAGCAAATCAGGCACAGCTGCGTTGTGTTGTACCTTACAGCAGAGGGAGAGCACAGACAACTCAGTATGAGTCTAGGAGTCGTTGCTGTGCTGTGATAGACAATCATGTCTCATTATTCAAGACTCAGGGAAATAATTAGAGACAATTTGAAGCTCTAGGGTGACTGTGATTCGCATCCCTTAGTATAGGGAGAGACAAGACCCCAAAACAATAGAGTTACCGCCCCGAGACAAAAAAAAGACAAAAAGACCCAGCCATATCATGACTCCTCTTCTCCTCTCCTCCTCCTCATGCAAGCCAATGGAGCTTACAGCTCTATCTTACTCCAAGCTCCACCAATCCCCAGTCTCCATCTTCAACCCCCGGTCAACCTCCTCACTTTCTGATTCTATTATTGACCCCATACAATTGAGACGAAACAAATCAGATTTAATATTGGCTTTTAGAGTTATACTTGTGCACGAGCCTTTTTATCAAGCTTATTCTTTTCCTCCAATCTCAACGTCATGACTTTTCTTTTTACTTTTGTCGGTTATGCATCTCCCTCGCCTTCGCCCTTTGCCGTTCGCTGTTAAGGGTAATGCGAATGCCCCAACCAAGCCGTGTGTAAGCAGAGAAAAAGTCAAGCAGACAGACCGCCATGCATGTCTCTCGTAAGACCAAGGCCCTTGTTCCTTTCTGCCTGACTCGGCTGTTTCCGTTCCGAGAAGTAGATGCATTGTTCATTCAAGCTAGACTATGTACACTTTCAGACCCCAAGGCAGGCAGAAAGCAAGCAAAACAAACCCTGTCCTATGTTATCGTGTAATGTAATTGTCCGTGTGTACAGATACTGTAGTAGACTTACAGTAAGAACAAGGATTATAAGCATGGTAGGTCACTGCACGTGGAAACGTGCTGCTCCATTACCAAATGGTCATAAGAGCTAACCTCTTAACGTGACACCTCCAGGGTAGAATCATCGTGATTGCTGTAAATGCCCTGATTTTCCTACCACGACATGCATATCTGAAGGCCTCCAATTGTGCGGTGTAAGGGACACTCGTGATTCTCGCATTACTTCCAATCATACATAAGCTTACACTACCGGGGATACTTGTCACATACAATTCGCCCGGTTGAAGAGCAATCCATCGTTCGCATCCATGACTCGGGTATTACCCTGTAGGACTTGTATGCCTCACCCTGTGCTTGCTTCCTTCTTTCTCGAAAGCTGCCATTAACTACAGGGTTTCAACGTTACAAGTACTTTTTATTGTTTGTTTGTATTTCGTGCGGCTCTCGGTGGCTGTCTATCATATTCATCGTTGCTAAAGACGTGTTGCTGGGTAGATAAACCTTCTCACTGAGAACGTCCACCAGTATAACGGTCGATATCCTTTTTTGATCATAAGATTTATCATTTTAATATTTCTTGTAGCCATATCATGACAGATGCAATTTTAAGCACCCCCAACCACAAACAGATCGCTTTTTGAATCATAACCGCCAATCGTAAAGTAGCCCTCTTGCTAGTCAACCATAACTCCTCTAAGCCTTGAGGATCTTCTTGAGCTCCTCAACGACAGCATCACCAACCTCCTTAGTACCAGCGTTTCCACCCATATCCTTGGTGCGAAGACCACCGTCCAGAGCATTGCGGACAGCAGCCTCGACAGCCTTGGCCTCCTCGGGAAGGTTGAGAGAGTATCGGAGCATCATGGCGACTGACAGGATCGTACCGACGGGGTTGACAATGCCCTTGCCTGAGATATCAGGAGCGGAGCCTAACAGCATGATTAGCTTCTTACATCGTAAATGTTTCAACGAGGTTTATATGACTTACCGTGGATGGGCTCGTAGATACCGTTGCACTTGCCATTGCCATCAGGAATACCGCTCAGACTGGCACTGGGCAGCAGACCAATGCTACCAGGGATAACACTGGCCTCGTCACTGATGATGTCGCCAAACAGGTTGCTAGTCACAACAACACCGTTAAGACCAGTAGGGTTCTTGACCAGAATCATAGCAGCACTGTCGATAAGCTGGTGCTCGACCTTGAGGTCAGGGAACTCCTTCTCGAAGGTCTCGGTCATGACCTTTCGCCACAGACGGCTAGTCGCCAACACGTTGGCCTTGTCGAGGGACCACACCTTCTTGTCACCACGGCCTCGGGCGAGGAATCCAGCCAGACGAGCAATGCGCTCAATCTCCTCTCGCGAGTAAGGCTCAGTGTCCCAGGCTGAACCAGAACCGTCATCCTCCTTGCGCTCGCCGAAGTAGATACCGCCTGTGAGCTCGCGCACGATGACGATGTCGGTACCGCGGCATACCTCAGCCTTGAGAGGAGAGGAGTCGACGAGGGAGTCGGAGGCGAAGAAGCAAGGTCGCAGGTTTCCGTATGTACCCATCTCCTTGCGCAGCTTTAGAAGACCCTGCTCGGGGCGGACAGCGCCGGTACCCCATTTGGGGCCTCCGATGGCACCGAGGAGGACGGCGTCGGCTCCCTTGGCGGCAGAGAGGGTCTCATCGGTCAGAGGGGAACCGTTTGCATCGATCGAGCACTAAAATCAAGGTCAGCTGGAGACCACGTAGGGAACGTGTCCATGACTTACACCACCCATGAGGTGATCCTTGAGGTTGAACTTGCCAACACTGGGCTTGTTCTCCTCGATAGTCTTGAGGACCTGGTCAAACAATCAGTTTCCATTCTCTGCACTGGTCGCACAATGTCTTCCTTACACGAATACCCTCAGCAACGACCTGTCCACAAGTTAGCACATGTTCCAACAAACACTCCCTCCGGAGCTACATACCTCAGGACCGCAGTGGTCACCAGACAGGACGACAATGTTGTGCTCAGCCATCTTGATTATATGTTAATTGATTGGTTTAATCGGTATAGAGAGAAGTAGAAGAAGGAAAGAAGAGAGTCGGCGGTTGGAATTGGTTTTCTGAGCTTCCGTTGCCGCCCCGCATCATCAACATTCTTCCCCGCCATTCCGAAATCGGAGGGTTTGGAGCTCCGCAAGCCGGCTCTTCCTTCACTGGCCCACTCGGGCCCTACGGCAGAGCTAGAGTGGGCGACTACGGTATTGGCCAACGAGAGACGAGATGAAGATCATTTTGGGTAGTATCGGATGTTCTAGAGCTATACATCTCTGGAGCGCCTTGTTTGCGTCTTTACTGCTACCGCGGTTGAAGTACAGATAAACAGGTACACGGCCTAGTACATAACCCTTTATGACCTTGATAACACAACCTTGATGGCAGATGATTTTGCTTGACATCAACCTCAACCAACACTGCGGCGGGATCATCCGGAATAATGCATGTGTCTTGTGTTGTCTAAAACGACAATGTTTGTATATGTACCTGATCAAAAGCATGTTGTCATCCAGTACTCCGTCCATCCAGTCTACTCCTTCAGAAATGCTTATCCAACCTATTCATTATCGAAACGCCCTAAATGATTTGTTCGTCAACGGAGATGCCACTGGCACACCGCCGCCAGCCAGGTTTGCTCGTCCCGTGTCTCGCAGCCGGCCTCCTCGCATGTTTGGCGTGTTGGCACAGAATGCACAGATATACACCCTCGGCTGAGCTCTGAGGTTGATGTTAATACACTTTCCATGGAGCCACATTTCACAGGACTCGCTATGTCGGATGTTAGTTAAGGCTCATCCCTTGTCGCTGAACAGAGCAACTTACCATTGGATCATGAAGCCGTCTCCCCCGTCAGCCCCCTTTCGGCCACAGACACACTTGACTTGTCTGTCTGTAATAAGGCTTGACTCAGTGAGGGACGACGGCGAGTTGCTATCACCTCGATAAGGTCCCAGGCTACTGCCCTGGAAAGGGCGATGTTGTCCGCCCTGACCCATGGGATTAGACCGCTTCTTACGGTCTTCCATTACTTTGCGAAGTTCGCTTGTAGCATCTCCGATCTTGTCCTTGCGCTCATACATAACAGTCTCAGTCTCGCTCTCTCCGTCATGGGGCGATCCTCCCATTGTGTCGTGATTACTACTGATGCTTCTATCGCTGACACTACGCCTCGAAGAGTGGAAGATGGATCCCACTGGTCTCACGGGATCCGGCAGGGCAAAGGAAGTATTGAACGAGTTGGTTCGGCTAGGAATGATGATAGGTTCATCGTCAGAGGAAGATTCATCGTCGTCTGAGGGTCCTAGCTCGCGTGTCCGGCTTCTATCCCGAAACACCTTTCTCTGGCCCATGTTCGGTTCCCATTCCCATTCATTCGGTACAATGGTCGTCTCAGCCCGGGCCCTTCCTCTGGAGTCGATAGTGAATTTCACGGATGTTCGAGTCGGCGGGTGTTGAAGCGGCGGGCCCTCGGGTATAGAGGCCAGGCTCGACAGTCGATGCGGGTTCTTCATAGGAGACAGCCTTCCTGTTGGTTTGGCCATAGGTCGGCCGACAGGTGCACTGTCACTGTTGGAACCGTTGCTAGCCTGTGATACAGGTCGGGCTGGGGCAAGCTTGGGAAGCACTGGTCTGTTCTGTGTTTGAGCTCTCTTTCCACGATTCTCGCTAAAACTTCGACCCATTCCAGGGCGAGAATTTGATTTGACAGGCGATGGTGCAAGAGCACGATCTGGAGCCTTGGTGGCTCTCAAGTCCTTCATGCTAGTTGATTGCCGAATGTTATCTCCTAGAGGAGTTCTAGATCTCGTTTGGAAGATTGCGCCTTCAGCTGAGCCGGCTTGTGTCACTGGAATGAGAGCAGGGTTATCCATAACAGAAGTGTGACGGGGTTCAAAAAGCAGACCAGGATTAACTCCTTGCATAGGCTGCCCGAATCCAAAAGAATCATCTAGAGGAGCAGAGAGGGCCGCAGACATGGCGGCACTTGCTGCAGTTGTAGCAGATGCCGAGCCCATAGGGTTCGGGGCGAGAGCACGGTCACGTTGCATCGATTGCATAGGGTCTGCACCTACTGGGGCAAAAGGTGCGGTAGGATCTTGGAAGAGTGGCACCTCGCTGTTCCAGTCAAAGGATCCTGTGTGGCGATGGCCACCTCCACGCTGAACAGGTGTCGTCTGGAAGACATTGGAAGGTGATGCACTAAAGTCAAAGTCCATACTCATTGAAGGATCCCAGAATGTTGTGGGTGTGGCAGCAGGAGCTGTCATAGGATATCCAAACATATCACCAGATGAAGCCATCAAGGCAGCGAGCTCATGCTGCTGTTGTTGGGAGCTGCCGGCGAAGTCGGGCTGGCCGAAAACCTGATCATTTTGCATGGTGAGCTTGTCGGCAAGCTTGTGTTCCTCCCTATGTCCAGTGGGTGGGGGCGTTGCCGTCTGTGAAGGCTCTTCACCCTTGACTCCGGCTTTCCTAGCCTTCTTGGAGAATTGAGGGTACGTGGACGGATCAGGACTGGGCAAAGCTGTCGAATCGGTTATATATTCCTGAGGTACGGTTACTGAGTTCGGGGACGAGGCCAAGCGGCGTGAGGGCTCGACCGGCGGCAGAGGTAGGCTGTTGTTGGTAGAGAAGTGATTTACATGCGTTGCGATTTGAGCGGCAAATGTTTCAGCAGACAGTAATCTTTTGTGGTTGCTTGCAACCGTGGCTGGAGCGATGTCGACGAAAGAGTTTTGAGAGCCACGAAGATTTCCAGGGGTCGAGTTGAATACGGAGTAGTCTTCAGCGTAATGCGGCGTCCAGCCCCCGGCGTCGGTAAATGCACCTTGCCCGGGCTTAGGAGTATCGAATTCGGAACTGGAAAAGGCGGCAGAGGTCGGTGTTGCTTCAGATGTTGGTGGGCGGTGATCCGAATTGACAAAACTGCTCGGTGAAGAAGTCAGTGAATGTAGCATGTGGAGGATGCTGACAATGTGGTCATCGATGTTGAAGGAAAAAGAAAAACAGTGCTGCAGATGTGCTTGCCTTGTAGCCGGTTGATCCCTACTCATAGCAACTCCAATATCTTGTCATAAAAGGCCAGTTCTGATACAGACCGAGCGAAGTATCGAATTCGAGATTGATGATGTGCACGACCGGTCAGGTCACGTTTGGCTTTTGAAAAGCACTAGCAAGGGCTGAAGTCCATGCAAAAGATTGAGAAATGGCTTTTGATAAATATTTGGAACGAGTAGAGATGTTTAAAGATTGCAGATGGTAGAACGGAGTTCGGTCGGTGAAAGTCGAGCTCGGCTTGGGCAGAGGCTGAATTGAGTTGCGTTCGTTTATGTAGAGATCGAAAGTCTATTTAGATGTGAAGTCGCAGGTCGGTCGGAGGTCGTTTTTCATTACGGAAAGTCGTAAAGGATCATAGAAGAACGGGAAAAAAGAATTAAGGTCTAAGACAGCTTTGCTCGGGCAAGCATGTTGATCAGCCGCTGATGATAAAAAGATGAAATATGGTGCAAAGGGAGGAATGAAGTTGACGGGAGTCGGGATGGAATACGGGATGGATCCCAAAGTAAGTAAGCCCCGATTAAAAAAAGAGGAGGGGCAGGCAGGGAAGGAGAGAAGCGAGGCCAGGCTACAGGCTACAGGCAGTATTGGGAAGGTTAAAAAGGAAGGGAGAGAACAAGCAAAAGCAGGGAGAAGAGAAAACCCCGCCAAATGACGCCTGAATGTGCAAGATAAATAGAGAAATGTAGTGTTTGAAGTGTTGATATTGAGACCTGGCTTGGGACTTGTCTCGTTGTCAATGGTGATAAATGGAGGTTGTTTAGTGGGATGATTTGATGGTCCGGCTGCTGCATGTTGATGGGGATACAGAAAATGATACCGATACCGAGGCCAAAAGCTGATATAGCGAAGCGAAAGCAAACAGAGAAAGAGTATATGTACCTTGATATCCAGTTGTCACTTATTATTCTGTCGGTTCTTCGGTTTGTCGAGTCCTCGAGTCTTCGTCTCTTCTTTTTATTCTTTCGTCCCGTTATCGTCTCGTCTTATGAACGGTGATGCTGTGATCTTGCGGGTGCCGACGTCGAGTTCTCGTTCTCTTTTTAGGCAGAAGAGGGTCTGTTCGCTTCGCTTCGAGTCGGTAAATCTTTGAAGAGAATGAACAGGTTCAGGTTGGATAAGGATAAGAAACTGGACGGATGCAGTGGATACAGACGGGAGGAGAGGTACAGTACATGCCGTGCCCGACCTTCCTATTTACAACACCTGCACTGAATTGGTTGAGCTGAACGGGCTCTCGTCTGCTTGCAGGAGCTATTTGCTCGGTTAGATGACGATACAGTTAACTCGAAACAAAGAAAAGAGCGTACAGAATAGAGGGCACTAAAAAAATAAACAAAATAATAAAAGCTATAAACATCTAATAAAGATCTTGTAGTTTGAGATCGAAAGCTTGGTAGCACATCACTAACTTCATCATGGAACTTGGCCGTTGTTGGGCAACCGCCGAGAAAGGAGCTCTTCAGGGGCCTCAGTGCGCTACGGCCTACAAACATCTGCTAACTTTCCATTAGCCAACCGCTGGAACAGATCTAGACTAGAAGAGGCACCGCCCAAAAGCCATGGAACCGCTGAGGAGATAACACTACAACTAACTATTTGGCTGTTTATCATGATAGCCGTTGATTTGCCTGAGTTAACTTAAGCTCGGGTTACTCTTTCAACGAGCAGCTGTGACTGGACGCTGAAGAGTTATGAGCGGCTGGACCGTCTTTAATAAAACTATCTCATGATGGTTGCCCGCTATGACTCCCGTCATAGATATCTAACTATAGAACAGCATCCTCATAACCAACATGATCAGTCTCAAAATGCTTCATGATAAAGTCTCGTAGAAGGGTCTGATCCGAAGACTGTGATCATGACAAGGACAAGTTTCCCTTTTAAAGAAGGTATACGGATAACAGCTGCAGCTTTCCACCTCAACTAGGACTTCATCCCCTGCATATGCATCTCTCACCGACTGCTGACAGCCAACCAACAAATCTCGGAAACCACAATCAGCTCACCAACTTGTCATTATCGGCTATTGTCTCTTGTCTCATCTCAGCCATACTGTACATACAGACGCAGACTGGTTCAGCCTTACTGTCTCGAGCTATGAAGACTTGGATGCAGACGATGCATCACGTCACATAAATATTACACTCCGTTAGTCAACAAATAACGAGGGGCAAGAATATAGTGGACTTTGCACTCGTCATCGAGGTATTTGGGCTGGGCGGTTGTCCGGGCTCTATCTTGCTAGTCGGGGAGCCGGTGGTTTTAGAGTAAATCATAATGAGGTTGTTTTTTGTACTTGCTTTTTTGAGAGGATTAGTGCTCGCCTCACTCATGATGTGATTCCTCCAATGACGTGATCATGGGATACGATGATCTCTGGTGGTTTCTGATTTGTTAGTTTGCCTTTCTCTTAACCTATAGGTTTGAAGCAGTTTCTGAGCTATCACAGGTGAAAAGCAATGTTGGTCATAGCTGAGTGCAGGAGGCAGCACAGTTTCCCTCTCATTTGAGGTCAATATCAAGTACAAGGAGCATTAGCTTTGATAGTAATCTTGTCAGGTACATCTCATATTGGCAACTCGCCAATGAAGCTATCATCAGGAGTTGGTCCAAGATAAGGTTTCAACGGGATGGGTCGAACGGCGGTTAAGAATAGTAACTCGATAACCAACAGACACAGACCACTCACCACTGAAACAGTAATAGTTTCAGAGGTTTCACAAGCTCTTCAGCTCCTTTTAATAGTCTCATGGTATACACCAAGATTGAAGTTAAGGACAGCACTACATCTTACAGATGCTTCCATAAGCAACGACAGATAGTCTACGAAACATTCAGTTGGTTCTAACAGATCATAACATGTGAAAGAGAACAAGATAAAGTAAAGCACCACGCTGATTCATGATTGGCCATTCGCGATTGACGAGTGTGGGAGTTTTCTGTAAATAGACCCTTCTGGACCGGGGGTTTAAGTGCTTGCATTCTCTCATTCCACTGCTGAGGATTAACATTCCTACAGTACATAAGTCAGTCTAAGATATTATGCAGCAGTTTATGTCATGCTCCTACTGTGGATTGTGTTATCAGATGCATATGTATATTGATTTGAAGTTCCATCGTGAGCTTGTGTCAACCCCACAGATGCATTGGCTGGTGGAGTATTTCTTGTTTAATTGATATCCCTCTTTGGCGAAGCTATCACGAAAGAGGTGACTGCCGCGAGTATCTACCGAAGGCCGAAACGGACAAGTACATCCGAATAAACGTGCACCTTGTTTTAAGTAATAAGTTAATTACTAAGTTATTCTATGTACGTACTGTACTGCCGGTTACAGTATTCAGTGATCAACCTTCGGCCCCGCTCAACGTTTCTTCCTCCTCCGGACCCTGCTCCCCGGCCGGCCCCATCCGGCATGGCCTCCGCGACGCATGAATTTTGGGAGATTAAGGTGAGCGAATGTTTCTACTGCAGGGAGCTTGTCTTGACTTGTCTTGACTTGCCTCCTCTTCTGCTCACACCCCCAAAGATCTTGACAACTCCGACTCCCTCTCGGCAACGATATCCTTTGATAAGACTCTTTTGTTAATACCAGGGATGAGATGCTTGTTAGAGTTCTTGGTCTTGATTCCAGGCCAGGTCAGGCCTTGCTTGCTTCATCGATGCGTTGTCATCCAGCCTCGTCACTTTCTTCTCCCCACAGAGCCAGGAGACTGAGTGCCGAGTCCAGACAGGTGCAGAAACCCAACCAGAGGGTTCTCCCCCAGCCTAAATTGTCGTTACGACGGGAATTTCCTTGTAATGGAAAAAAATTGTCTCGTGGTCCACAGCCTGTGTCGGCTTACTTACCAAATCTTCCGTAATTAACAGTTAGAATCCACAACCACAGCAGGTTTTTGTTACAAAGACTTGGTTCGGTTGGTTTGACTTGACCTGATCTGATCTGACTTGAGTTTGACGTGACAAAATCCTGGTTCCGTGGCTCATGCTCATGTCATCGGTACCTGCGTCAGATTCTGAACCTGCCAAGTCGAGATCCGGAACATGTCACGTCAACGGAAACAACTTGTAACCGACTCTTAACTGTCAGTGTCTAACTTAACGTGCTTCTCGCTTAGGCATACAATCAAATGCTAAGGTAATACGTACCGTATCTCTATACCTCCCTATACTTAGCGAGCAGCGTTTCGCCTAAGTCACGTTAATATCATAATACGTGCTGTAATTACTTGTTATAAACAGTATCAGTTTCTGGAAGCTCGCTACGTAGATGGGTTCCCTTTCAGGAACTTTAATCGTACTTCATTCGGCTCGACGATCAACAAGGGATCTTCATCTCCCGCTTACCGACCTATCTTGTCCTTGTCAGCCCTGGAGTCTGTATGGACTTAGATCTTGTCTGTCACCTTGTCTAATAACGGCAAACATCAAACATCATCCCCAACGTTGCAATACTCCCTGGCGTGCTGGCTGATCCCCTCTATATCCCTGATCTTAATACGCGCCACATGCCTTGGTATTCTGCCAGAGCGACTAGGTCTTCCTATTCTAGAACCGCCGAGCATCATGCCAGCCTTTCATAGGTCCTAAAAGCTTCATTAAACCCCCGTGGCGCCACTTTTCTTTCTGCAAAGCAGCATTGTATCGTTGCAACGGGCTCACGAACCAGCCTTGGGTTTTAAATTGCCGTCACATCGCGCCAACTTGTCCTCGAAACAAACGTAGCCGATGATCCTTCTCATAAGGCGTTTCACGGAAAGGTCCGTCGTCTTCAACGATCGAGACAAGTCCCATGCCGCGTAATTCGTATAAGCAAAGCGAGCTCAAGTGTAATCAACTGAAAGTGGTATTGGGCGACCGTAGTAGCTATCTATCTATTGTAAAGCATGCCGTTGACTTCGACTGGCCAGCAGCATTGTCCCTCTTGCTCGTTTCAATCATCAAGCTCTTCCCTAAAGGAAGGCTCCCAATCCTGAACCATCCATTCTATCTAGTGCAGTAAAAGCAAAACTCCTGGGGGTATCTCTCGAATGTGAGCAGATGTACAAAAAAGGAAATAAGAAGAAGTAAAAAAAGAATTGTTGATATGAATCCTCCACTTTTTTTCTCAGCTTCTCTCCCATCCTGACATGTACTTTTCCAAGCCCAGCTTTGAATGTTTGAATGCCCTTTTCCTGATCCGGCCTCGAAGCCAGGCATTCCATTTTTCCAAAAAGAAAAACCTCCTAGAGAAGAAATAAAATCCAATCAAAGATAGACGAGAAACAGAGATTAAACAAAAAACTAAAGCTTCCAGGATCGACAAAAATGATCCTGAGCTCCAACTGGTATCAAATGTCATCCCAAATCTTTTCATAACGTAGCGAGTGTGGTGTCATCCGCGACTAGGTCTGCTGTCGCGGGAAGACGAAAAATCAAAAAAGGAAAAGTCTAATTGCAATGGTCGTAGCGAGTTAAATCATGTTCGGAAAGGGTTCAGTCGTGACGAGGACGTTTCCAGACATCGGGTCAATGGTGTAGGGCTCCTGAGGAGTGAGAAGATGATGGTGAGGGTGAGGGTGAGGATGAGGATGAGACGTAATCTGTGACATGGTGGAAGGTCGGGGCGTAGTGGCAGTCTCCATCGAGGAGCCTGGCATCTGGGGCGTGATAGGTCGTTGAGCATCGGTCTTGGGCTTTGCCATGCTCGACATGGCAAGCGCCCTGGCGTTGCTGCTCTCGCGGCGACGTTTAGGCGTATCCTTGACCTTGAGGTGTGTGTGGCACTAATGATTGTTAGTCAGGGATCTTCTAATAGGAAGAGACAAGGGTTACCTTATAAGCATGCCTGAACCAGGTGGTTCCCTTCTTCTTGCTGCTGACGAGTGCGATCCACTCATTGCAACTGCCGCAGAGGCCTTCCCAAACATCAGGGTTTCCATCCATGCGGCGCTTCTGCTGGGGCTCCTGGAACGAGCTTCCAGTGGCGGCGCTGATACCATGAGAGAAGGACTTGTCGTACCAGAAGGCAGAGTTCTTCAGAACGAGCCACCTTCCAGGCTTGCAGATTCCACACCATCCCTCTCGCTTGTTACCGTGTCCTCGTACCCATCTAGGGGTGTAAAGGTCGCCTTCAAATCGTAGCTCCTGCTCGCGGGGGATCATGTCGGGGTCCTCAGGGTTCATGTCCTCGGGGGGAGGAGGGATCTGCTCCTCCTGGAGAGCAGCGTACAGATCCGGAGGGTCAGAGAGATCAGTGTAGTGACCGCTAAGACAGCTCGCGTCACCGTTGCTCTGAAGCATCCTGAAGAGACCGTGAGACAGAAGAGGCTGAGGCGGGTGGAAATGGTTGACGTCGGTTTGCCACTGTTGCTGCTGAGCCATTTGAGAAGGAAGCTGAGTGGGAAGCAACATGCTGTTTCGCTGGTAAACAGGAGTACTGGGGACAACGAATGGCGTCTGCTGCATTGCCTGGAGATTGCCGTAGTTGAGAGGCAGAGGAGAGGCGCCCATGGCGGGAGAAGAGTGGCCGGAGAACATCTGCTGATGGTTGTTGAAAACATCCTGGCAAGGGTGGTAGGCGTATTGAGCGGGCTTGCGGCTCGCGGCAGTTCCGTAGGTGCCTGTAGACCATCGCTTGACTCTGGGGCCTTCGACACTATAAGGAGCAGATCGGACGTTGCCAGGTCGAGGAGAAGGAGAAGCGCCACGACCACGGCTCTGAGTTCGGACAAGATCGGTCCTTGACTGAGGAGTCATTCGTGGCGAAGCGACAGGAGAAAGCTGAGTGGAAGACATCATGGAAGTGCGGTTGGAAGGAGGAGGGTAGTCTGAGCTGAAGGAGGGTGCCTCAGACAGAGCTGCGGAGAAGTCATCGTGAGGCATATCAGAGAATGCACCAGAGGTGGACATGGAGAATGAAGAACCGGACATGCGACGCTGTTTTGAACCATCGTCGATAGCCATCAGGTCCTCCTCCATGAGAGCACCGTGCTTGAGGTCAAGAACAGGAATGGCCTCGTCAGCAGTGAAGGAGTTACCCATTTGCATGGTCATATCATATTCCATACCGTGAAGATCAAAGTGATCTTCGTGTGGCTTATCCATCCACGATGCTATTTGAAATCAGCTGAGTGACATGAGATGAATGGGGATATACTTACAGTTGTCCATAGTGGGAGGATAGAAGTCTTGGTGCATGGAAACAGGTCGTGACATGGTCTCGCTGGGAGTTTGCTGGAATGAAACAGACGATGTGTCCCACGACGGCACTGATGAGAAGTCCTCGGCGCCGCAGAAAGAAAGTCCTTGGTAAATTGGCATAGGTCGAGGCTTAGACTGGGTCACTGGTGTTGACCACATCTCGTCCGAGCCCATCATGGACTCGTTCTCGGTGAAGTCGTTTTGGTTCATCTTGGTTATAGGCGTTGGCCTGGATGGCTATGATTGTGAAGACTATCGCAGATAGTAGTGAAAGGGAGTGAAGTCTCAACGTTGATGTTGCTGTAAGCATCAATTGTAAGTATCGTATGAATGGTTGAAAGGAATGACAAGAATCATGAAGCATACAGTAAGGTGTGACAAAAGCAGAACAGAAGAGCCCTGTCAAAGAGCGAACCGTTAAGCTAATATGTAGAGTCTATCTGACAAGGGCTAGGTAGTGTCAGCATGAATCCGTGATGGACGATCATGTTAAACGGGTTCAGGGTGCAAGGTCCACATCATCTCTGGATCTTCGGGAGTGCCGCGGAACATCTCTGGCTTACCTGGGTAACTAAGAAAGCAATGGCCAAGTCGAATGTGGGAGTAATTTCCGGTTTGGCAACATGCGCTGTAAGGAATGTGTTGTAAGGAACGAGTTGATTCGGAAGCAAGGCGGTTAGGGTATATTGGTAGTGCTATCGAGAGAAACAGGATCCCTTGAGCTGCTGGCAGCGGAGACGTGGAGAGAATGTATCGGTTGGTTGTTGTTGTAAATGAAAGTGGTATAGTTGGTGAGCCTTGTTCTTAAGGAGAGGATATCTAGACCTGAATTTGGATAGCGGTGGGCAGAATCGTGATGTTATACGATTTGATGATTTGCAAGTGTTTGTATTAAGGAAAGACTAGAAGAGAAGAGCAGATTTGCAGAAGAAGCGTGTGCAAGAGAGGATAGGTCGAAAGGGCGGAGCCGGAACCTGGAGGTATAAGAGTAGACGTGTATGAAGGGTAAGAGGTATCATCCATGGAGGCAAGGTAGCTCCGCAAGTCAGGGACAGTCACCAGGGGAGAGGTTTGGATAGACGGGAGGGGCTGGACCGAGTGGATTCCAGGACACAACACAGACCGATCTATGAACTGGTACAAGTGAAAGCGGATACATAGCAAAGGAAGGAGGGGGTTATCCGGTGCAAAACAGAGTCGCAGCGCTGCTGGGATGGGATGGGCCCTCGCAGGTTGCAACTACAGTAGTATGTTCGTCAATAGAGTCAAGGAAGTTGAGAAGCCTGTGGGGCGTTGACAGGGGCGTTGACAGGGATGTACATGACCCCGGACTAAGGATAATAAGGCCACAGCTTTCAGTCGACAAGGCTGGCGTGCATCTGCTAGTAGATTTTAGTTGTTGAGGTGGGTGTAGAGAGCTGAAATGATGATCAGAGGCATCCGAGAGAATAATAAGTGATGGAATTAAAGGTCCTGTATGGTGTTGTCGATATCCCAAACAGAGACCAAGACAACCAAGAGTGGCGCAGGCTTCAAGAGTGTATCGTCAGGGGGCTCGATCGGGCCATTGGACCATCCAGTCGGGCTGCACAACAGCGACTTGATGGAGGTGGCTTGTCTCATCCTATGCTGAAGAAACAAGAGTTGACGGGGGATGTGTGGAAGGACGGGCGGGCTAGTGAGTCGACAAGATCGAGCCTCTCATTATGTCGACTCAAACTGAGCCACGTTAGACCAGTCTGGGGTTGACAAAACTTCCGACGACCATGGGCTATGGTTGCAGACACACCACAGCTGTTTCTCGACACTGCTATAACTTGGTGCCTCACCCTCGGCCGTTCGATTTGACACGCCCATGAGGGTCGGCCGGCACGCCCCTCTAAAGACCCGGAAGAGGGACAATGTGCGCCAGAGTCGAGACAGGCCAGGGTGATGTAGATGCGTGTGCTATTTTTCACAACAGTCGAAACCGCTAAAGCTCGGGTGTGGTGGCTGATGCGTAGGCTAATTGCTTGACGGGTGCCATGATCGAAAGATTTCAGGAACCGACCCGAATAACTACGGGATCGCCTAGTCCACACCAAACCAAGTGCAAGTCTTTCAAGATCTCTTAGAATAGCGACGACATGGCTTTATCATCTCGTACATACGTCAACGACCCCATTCTCTGATCACCCGCATGAGGTGCCGATATGACGAGATACACTGCTTTAGTCTCAATCGTACGGCGGTGAATCCGGCAGGGAGCTTAACAGAGTCATTGATCATTGTATCGAGTCGGCGGCGAACCGTGTAAGCGAAGCGGCGAAAGCTCGAGGCAACAATGTCTGTGTGTATTCTGTGGGTGATAGGTCATCAGAAGACTTGTGGCTCAAGATGAAGACGAAGCAACGCCATTTTGCATCGCGGCGGCAGACGATGCGCCCTGAAATCTAGGCTTCAACCAGTCGATTGAGCAATAAGGTGTGACATTCTAGTGGCAACAGACGAATCGGAAGCATACGTGACCTATAGCAGAAGTAATGTCTGGCGCTGATATAGACTGAGATATGAGCTATCCAATTTTGAGGCTCTTCCTTCCGTCTGGTCTTGCTTTCTCTTGGAGGGTATATCCGACTGAGACGTTGCTGAAAATATAGCGGTCCATTTGCTAGTTTCTGATCTGTTGGCTGATGTTTGCTGCTGTAATCTGGTTCGAGATGCGCTGGAAGCCAGAGGTTGCAAGCGTGAGAAGACTACGACAAGCGTGTGTTTGAAGTTGTAAGAGGTGGGTCAGGAAAGAGCATATGATTTGCGAAGGAAGGAACAGGGGTCTAATTGATAAAGCGGGACGAGTCTCTTGTTCCTACCGTTTTGGCGTAGAGGCCGCTATTCTGAGCTTATGATTGGAAGACTGAGCCACGTCTCAGCTCTAAGCAGGAGACCGGCGTGTCTCAGATCTGTCGCAAGACCAGGGGATATTAGACGAGGCCCACTGATACGTTGGAAGGTGCCCACCCACTGATTTCCACTGAACCACCTATTTCGTTGGCAGCGTGGCTCAACTGAGGGAGCGCTGGAAGAAGCTCAGTACATTAATTAATTGCCCGAGCTTCCCCAGCCCGTAGCTAGCTAATGAAAGCCACAGCAAAATTAACTTACTCAGTTAGCAGCTGAATTCGGCGAAGACATGACCACGTCAGCGCACGATCAAGGTCCAAGCACATGTGTAGGTAATAGGTAGGTGAAGTTAAGCGGTGGGTGTTATTAATTGATGTGGATCATTTGAGTCTATGAATAGCAGATGGCAGCTGGTTTTGCACAGACTGGCACAACACATTCTCTAACAACCGGTCCTTCCTAACTTTACCAAATCGCTAAATCGTCAGATCTCGATCTTCAGTTCTTTTTTCATCCGTTTTAGTCTATTCGCAGCTCAGCTTCCATCGCCAACTAACTAATTTGCTACACCTGAACACAGAACATCATTGCGATTCCTCCACTTTGACACCTTCAACTTCGATTAAGAATCCCCCAATTATTGTTCATATCCATAATCATCTCTCCAACAACTGAGCAAGTGCCGGATCCTCCTTAGGGGTCAGGGAAGAGCCCAGTTGACACTGTTACATCGCTTGTGTTGGCAATCTACATACTGAGTGTATTGTATTGGCTTCTTGTTCTCTCATCATTCCACCTCGTCTCGTCTCCATACAGCCCCATTCGCCTAATTCGCTCATGTTGTGTATAAGTATAGATGTGTAATTCATTATTAAAGTGCAACGCGTCATCTGATAGCGTCTTTTATGACGACGAGTTTCCCCCGGGTTCCCTGTCTCTGTGTGTGCCTCTCTCTCACCCTCTATGCTGTGCCTTTGGCTCTCACTCTTTCTCTCTGTGCCTGTGCCTGTGCCTGACGCTAAATATGTCCGTGTTTTTTCGTTTCGATGCTATGTATGTGCTCGCCCTCTCCACCTTTGAGCACGGTGAATTCTGCCAGTCAGCTGGGTTGAGCCCAACAGCTTGGTACGTTGGGATGAAAATTGAGGCTGTCAGATCACTATTCAGCAGACCAAAAGATTAAATTCGTTTCGCATGAAGACTTAAAGAGGTGCCAATGCTCAAAAGGTTGTTGAAGATCGTGATCTTCCTTGATTGTCTTGGCTGATTTGCGTGCGGCCTTGATCACGCCCAGGAAGGCTAGTATCACGCTCGTGCATTTCCACTTCGAGATAGGAAAAGCCCATCCGGTTCGAAACTGGACAGGAAGTTGCAGGGACCTGGGATAATCTTCTACGTGCCTTCTACGGTCCTTCGATGGGCCGCCAGCGCCCGGTAAGGCCGTATGTTGGCCAGGGTCTAAGACGTCCACTGGTCCGTTCCTGAAGCACTGCTAGAATGGGAAATTAAACCACCGTCTTTTTGGGTGAGAGCATGAATCAGGCCTTGTCGTCTTGCACCAAAATGAACGTCACGAACCAATGATGACACCACATTTCCCCCGCAATGAACTCTCTTTATCAGTTCTCATTCTTTTGCTATGTTACTCGTACTTCCCTGCGTAAACATTGTTATCAATATCCGGGTATCCTTGACCACTTCTCAAAGCTGTTTTATCTGCATGTCGATATCTGCCGCATCTGTTTCTGTTTCCGTACTCTCCCCGGTGCTTCTGGAAATAGAACAGCAGAAACGTTGCTCTAATGGGTCTGATCCCCTTAAAACATTAATGTATTTAACGCAACTCTCATAGAAACGTGAACATGTGATCCTATCCCAGTCGTAGCCTTATCATGCCGAGCCATTCTTCCCTGCCCTGGCTTGCGGTCTTTAACTTTTACCAAGTCACTAGTCCTTGTTGATTCGCTTCCACACTTCGTTCTCAGCTGCAGCAAGGCTCTCGCCAGCGGCTGAAGCCCACTTCTTGGCGGCCGACCAGACTCCCTCCCCCTCATCATCACCTATCAGTGATGGCCTGCGTTCCTGTGCTACTGAAGCCTCATGTGCAGCCCGCTGTGAGCTGGTAAACTCAGATGCGTGCACGTTCTGGTGATAGCCTGGTGGGTGAGAAAAGTCGCTACCGCCGGTTCCGCCCAGCACGGCCGTTGGGCCCGGGCCAGCCATCGGTGACGGGCCAGGCGCTGTTACCGTTGAAGAACGAGGTGCGGTGAACTCCGAACCGCTAGATACAGGAGCGTAGGACATCTGAGGAGGCATTTGCGTAGGCTGCGTGTGAACATCACTTAACGTCTCTCCAGTCTTTGGAGGCGGTGGAAGGTAAGATCCGCTTGGTGGTTCCGGCACTGCTCCCGGCTGCGGAGCTGGAGGGCTAGAGTCTAGTGCGCTCCGAGTCGGTGTCGGCTGGATGGATGCGGAAGCTTGCGGTGCTCCCGATGGAGCTGGCATGGACGGACGGGCTCCTGGTTGAGCTGCCGGGTAAGTGGAAGTGGCAGTGGCAGTTGTAGTAGGCACTTCATTGCTCGCTGGTTGATTGGAAGGTGCTCCATCATCGCCTGACGAAGCTGTCTGTGGAGTGACTCCTGATGGCTTTGCTGCCACGATTGGGCTTGCGGTATGAATGGTAATGGGAGGCATGTCAGCGGTATCTAGAGCTGTCGTGCGCGAGTAGTGATATGATATGTATTGAAGGATTGTGCTTTGAGAAGTTGTGTGTTTCTAGTGAGTGAGCTTCCTCTGAGCTATCGGTGCTTAAAGGACAAAACTAAACTGAAACTCTGAATGTGATGAGGTGTTGTTTGAACAAAGAGCGTGGCGATGGCTGCCAACTACGTCATGTGATCTCAATTGCTTTTGTGCCTACATTAGCACGCGGTTACCTGCAGTCTGCGGGCAACTGTCGATCAGATTCCGTCAACGGCTCCAAGGACCTTCAACTGATTATTTCCAAATGCGGAGTGCGATAATTATTTCTTGATCAAAAGGCATGCTCTTGATTCAGGTACACCGTAAGTGACGTAAGAAGTTACCAGGTATGACAACTACCCTTAAGCTCTGTTGCTGGACGTCTCAACAGCATATATGCCACACACTGTTTTTTGTCCTTGAAGAGTAGTTTATATTATATATGTTGCTATAAAGAGGACAGTTGTGTGATATTCGAACCTGCGGGACAACGCCAAGAAGGCTTATCATTGAATAGAGTTGAACCCTTAAACTTTATATAATACCAGCTTTCTGGTCGGGTATGTGAAGAGAGGATACCTACTTGGTTCAGCATACCCTTAAATTAGTGTAGAAGGCTATTTGATATAGAGATTGGCAGTCGATCTTGTTCATTGAGCCCAGCTAATAGGGTAAGATACCATTCCAGATCGCATCGCCTATACTGGACGTTCTCTGTTATAAGATGATTCAGAGTTACCACATATCATATCGAAGATGTCATTGAATCACTAGGAGCCCATATACAATATATCAACGGTAGAGATGAACGTCATATATAGGAATGGATATCCCTACCCGTCTCCTCCTCCGGCCAAACTCTACTCGATAACCAAGCACCCCAGCTTTCTACGCTGTTGCTGATTTATACGGACAGTCCGCAGATGCTCTTGCCTTTACACCCTTCTCAAAATCGCTGGTCTCTTCAATACCTTTACCAACGACCTTCTCAGGACCAATATCCTCAAAGAGGAATCCTTGAGGCTTCATCTGAGGGCCACCGTCCCCAGGAAGGAGACCACCAGTGAGCCATGTAATGCAAGCCTCGGGGTTCCAGCGCTGCCAAAATGTAGCAGGAACGTAGTAAGGCTCCTTCATATAATGGCGAGTAGTGATGCGGCCTGTCTGTTCATCTGGTTGGGAGAGGTGCTCCACGCCACTGACACGAGGGAGACAGAGGAACCGGACGACAAGTTTACGAATGAGTAGAAGGCCGTATGTCAAGACAGTAATGGCCAAACCTGGTTCCGGGAAGCTATTCACATGTCAGCATGCTCAAATCAGGAGAGAGCTAAAGGCGTGAACTCACCCAAATGCACGTCTCAACCGAGGTCCCATGAGTACGCAAGCTGCTGGGTATCCGATTGGAGCGGCAAACCTAGGGTACGAGTCCAACAGCAACTCCATCAGGACGTCACCGAGCTTCTGGACCTCTTTCGTAGGGCGCAGGTACTTGTCCTCGTAGTCTTCACCGAATCGCGAGACATCCTCGAAGAATTCAATGCCATCGGTCCACTCGCTCTTCTGGAGGATAGTCTTGTAGTCGATATCCATCAAATCGGCGACGTACTTCCACAGAGTTGAGATGGCAGCCACTTCCATATCGGTGGGAGCACGCCACTCATACTGAGTAAGGAATCTAACGGGCTCGGCAAAAGAGGCGTACAGAACGTAGAGGAGATCCTCTTGCTTGATCTTGCCGGCCTTGATGTATGGTGCGTGTAGAAAGTTTGTGCGAGCAACTGCCTTGTGAAGAACTGACGATGTAGGGGCAAAGTTTGAAAAGCTGTATATATTAGTGAGTTTACCGCAGCAATGAACAGAACCAGATGAGCTTACCAAAGATAGACGACCTCAGTGTCTGCATATCTGTGAAGTATATGAGCATGCAGGCATATAAAACAGAAGGTGGACAACTGTACCTCTTGGGTGCTTTCATATGGTTGGCCAGATCACTACCACCATAAAGAACATGGCCAACATTTTGCACAGCATAAGTCTATTCAGGTTGTTAACACGGAACTTGTATAACCCTGGCCTCAGTTGACTTAACATACTTCGAATAGAGCGAGGCGGGTACCAAGATCGTAGAAGAGCGGAAATTCAAGGTTGGCCATAACCTTGACAATTTCGAAAGCATTCTGGTTTGTCATTCGACCCAAAGAAGCACGATCATGGAATCCAAACCTGGAACGAAGCGAGTTCACGCGAGAGAATCGCACAAGAGAACAAAGAGCAACATAGCCGAGGAATATGCCCAGAAGAACAGGGCCAGAGATGGAGGTTGGCGCAAAGCTGGTGAGTAAGTCTGAGTGAAAGCCGGCTGATGATGAGCTATTCAAGCCAGGCTCAGAAACAGACATATGAGCATCCATAGTGGCGATAACTCTACCAGTCGCTCTGGGTGAGGGGAAAGCAACTTGACGAGCAAAAGTGAGGTAGGATTGTCTACAGCAAAGGATCGGAATGTGCTACCACATTTATGGAACACCCTTGTAAAGATAGCAGAAGCCACTGCTACCTGCACGGCGTTCAACCCAAGTCGGGCATGTCGTGAACGTGCCACCAATACCACTAGGTGATGACGCGCCTCCACCAGGCCTATCAAGTGACAGGCGTTGGCAATGATCATTGTCGTACAAAAAGTGCATCTTGACGACTGATATCGTGAATGTGGCGTATTAGTGTTGTCGACAGCGTCTTACAACTTTCATTGGCCGCTTATGGCTGCGGAATTCTATGCTGACGACGAGCATGTCTATAACAAAATACGAAAAATCTCACTCATGTACGGATAGAAAATCCCACTGATATTTGTTGGACACAGGGTCCTTAACGTTCAAGCACAAGCGAAGGAGGTAGGCTACTCGTTGACTGTCCAATGGTCTTGAACCAAATAATGGGGATCGATAACTCGAGAGTTGGCCGAATGTTACTCCGTAGACAGTTTTGATTATAGAGAGCTTATTTAGTGATGACTTTGAACTTTGTAAATAAGCTTTTAGACTGTTGCTATGACCAGTGCAATGGGACGTGCTATTTATCGTGAAGATGCTTTTCACCGACTCTTAATAACGAGCAGTATGCAAGAAAAGAAGCCTCTTTCAGTGGATGCACATGCCTTCTTGGCCTTCCAGTACCAGGGTGCTGGGCGTCGCTTCTGTGTATCCGTATCCGCAGGAATAGCCTATGAAGATGAATGTTGATCCCAGGTTGATGTCGGGTTATCAAAAGTCCGGCGACAACTGCACTAAGCCTAATTCACTGCCGCGATCAAGACAATCAACGGATCGGATGCGCTCCAGGTGTTTTGAAGGTTGAGCTTGAGCGCGCTGCAAGCTTCTTCACAACTTCACAATCAATGTGAGCTTGCTGAGCCTTATCCACCCCGCATCACTACAAAACATAAGGCCAATCCATCAATATGGTTGGGAAAGTCAGCGAAAGGGTCCTCCTTCGGGAAGGTATGGTTCATCATTGCTTGTCCCTGAAGCAAACTGGGCTGTTGCCCATGACAGATTGCTAACCACATTATCCCAGGCCTTGAAAGGACCGACAATGGCATGAAGCTGTCAACATGGCCTGATGTAACTCCTATCAATCAGAAGAACTATTATACGTACGACTACCCCTTCTCACACGCGACCAACCCTTACTGATGCGGCGGCAGAGATTACATGAAGCGCGATGACCAAGTTCTTGCCCTTCGTCTTCAAAGCGATGCGACACGCGATCGACTAGTACAGAACGCCCGCGACCGAGACCGCGTTCTATCCAAGACTGCCAATGGTGAACTTCCGCTTCCTGTCGCAGACCTACCCGACGAAGATGGCGCTGCGACTCCATCGGCCGGCATCGACCCCTCTAAAATTATTGTGATTCACCCTGGTAGCCAGAATCTTCGCATAGGCTTTGCGAGCGATGCGCTTCCCAAAACAATTCCCATGACACTAGCGACAAAGTTCCCCCAGACCGAATCCGAAATGTACGAGGCCCTACCACGACGACAGTTCGAGGCCAAGACCGTGGATCAGCAATATGGCGAAGAGTGGTCAAAGAAGTACAATAAGATGTGCGGTGACCTTAAAGTCGAGATGCGAGCCAACAAGCGCAAGGTCCTCCCTAATTCAAAAGAGCTTGTTCAGACATTCAATCGCCGTACAGAACCGGAAATTATCCAGAAGCACAACGACCCGCTTGAGATTGAATGGACCGATATCGAAACACTTGAGGACCCCGAATCTTTAGCTTCGTGCTTCATTGGACACCAGGCTGAGCGTGTCCCCGACGACTCTAACCCCAAATTCAAGCTCTGGTGGCCGATGCAGCTTGGGCAATGGAACGAGGATGGATACACAAGCCAGGAACACATGTTTGACGACTTCGAGACCTTGCTCGACAGGGCATTGAGACAGGATCTTGGCTTGAAGAAGAATAGCGAATGGCAGCAATACAGCTGTGTCTTCGTCATTCCAGATCTATACGACAAGAAATATGTCGAGCAAATTCTACGATCTTGCATGACATGGTTCGAATTCTCTAAAGTCTGCTTTGTCCAGGAGGGCATGGCCGCGACATTTGGTGCTGGATACACGCAAGCCTGCGTTGTTGATGTGGGAGCCCAGAAGACGTCCGTCACCTGTGTGGAAGATGGTCTTGTCATGGAAGATTCCAGGATCAACCTCAAATACGGAGGTTATGATATTACTGACACCTTCCTCAAGATGATGCTTTACGACAACTTTCCTTACCAGGATATGAACTTGCGACGACGATACGATTTCCTTCTTGCCGAAGAGCTCAAGATTAAACACTGCACCATGTCACAAGCAGACATCTCGGTCCAGCTTTACCAGTTCCACGTTCGTGCGCCCAACGAACCAACACGGAAATACCAGTTCAAGACATATGATGAAGTCATCTTGGCGCCGATGGGAGTGTATGATCCCGCCATCTTCGACAATAGCACCAAGTTGAGGGGACGACGCAAGCTGGTTGAACGATCTTATAACGCCTATGATGTCGATATTCCCGATGACCCTGCTTCTGCGGCTCAACTAGCTATCCTCGCCCTCGTCCAGCCATCGATAACATCTAACGTTAACGGATTTGCCCAGTCGCAGGCCGATGTTTCAACGCCTATGAAGGAGAAGGGCCCATTCTTGTTTGGAAAGGACGGCCCCGCGAACGGAACCCCCATGGGCTCTCATGCTGGATCTCCTGCTCCAGAGGGTGCTAACACGCCGGCTCCCCCATTTATCTTCGGCGCAAAGGATAAGGACGGCGTCAATGGAGGTAGCCCGGCACCTAATGGGGGAACCCCAGTTCCAGGAACAACGCAACCACCAGCAGGCATGTTTGTCGATGCCGCTGCCCGCACCGCCAAATCGATCGCTATCGAGCAAGACGCTGTCCTACCAGTCGCCCCTCTCGATATCGCTATCCTCACAAGTATTCAGAACGCCGCTAAGAACGATGAGAAGAAATTGAGAGACTTGCTGGGAAGTATCATGGTTATCGGCGGTGGTGCCAAGATTCCTCACTTTACCGTGGTGTTGGAAGAAAAGATCAAGGCCCGACGACCTGACCTCAACGACAGAATTCTTGTCAGTCGAAGCGCAAGAGACATGGACGAGCAAGTGGTCACCTGGAAGGGTGCCAGCGTCTTTGCTAAACTGTCTACCAACGACTCATGGATTACACCCTTCGAGTTTGAGAGATTGGGCTCCAGGACTCTTCACCACAAGGTGCTCTGGGCCTGGTAACTGAAAGCGAGCTGTTCTAGGACAGGTCATGGGTTAATGGAGTTCTGGTAACGGCACGGAGTCTGGATTCACTTGTACTGTCTTCACTGAATGGATAAATATAGCATGGAGCAAGTTTTGAAGGTAGCCTTAGGTAGATAAGCGTTACTAGACTGGGACGAAAAGCCACTAGAAACATGTTTCTTGGTCACTATGAAATTAAAGT
The DNA here is from genome assembly GCA_004367485.1 of Fusarium citri. Lineage (NCBI taxonomy): Eukaryota > Fungi > Ascomycota > Sordariomycetes > Hypocreales > Nectriaceae > Fusarium > Fusarium citri. The sequence continues at coordinate 138,457 of QHHH01000092.1, forward strand.
TGATATTGTACTGTAGCTGTAGCTGTAGCTGTAGCTGTGTAGTTGGCGAATCGTAGGTGATCTATAGTGTAACCGCCTCCAACACCATTTTGTGAAAGCTTGATAACTAAGCTGAATCAACACACCATCACCAGCTGCAAACTTGGGTGATTCCAAGACATCCATGATTTCATTAACATCCATCCAATCTTGCGATTGCTTCAAGGGCGATGCGATATCGGGTGCAGACATGATGCATCCAGCTTATGTAATGGCCCCGTCATTTCTTAAAATTCCCGACATCCGAGCTTCCCTTCATGGAAAGCTTGAGCTGGAGCTTAATGTTAGCCCGTTCACACTCCCCGGTCAGGTCAGGTCAGGTCACCCATTTACTTAGTGCTATTATTGTTTAGCATCATCGCGCTTAGCACCACTACGTCAACATTTCGCGCGCCCTGGACTCTCTGCAATGTGATGCACTCTTCTCTTGTCTGAACTATCTTACCATTTTTTTGTAATCCTCATCTCTAACCGAACCGAATCGACCGGAAAATAACCAACGGCCCGCCATGCTGCTACGACATCTTCCCTTTGCGCCGTCAACGACGCCTCTCCAGGCACTGACGTACCTCCTCGGCATATCGCTCTTCTCCATCTCGTTTCTTGTCTTTCTAAACAGCTCTGTTTCCTTTGTTATTACCGACTTGATTGGGCAGAAGGAAGGCGTTGGCGATGTTGTAGGAACGCTCGGCTTCGTGGATGAGCTTGTTGCGCTTGTCGCTTGTCCTGGATGGGGTCTTGTGTCGGATCGTCTGGGTGTAAGATGGGTTGCTGTTATTGGATATGCAATAATCGGACTTTCGTTGGCTTTGTTCGTACAGGCGACGAATGTGTACCCTCAGTTGTTGCTGGCTCGCGTGTTATTCGCAGTCGGCGCATCCGCAGCGTAAGTCAGACGGATATAATACTCATGGATGAGTAGTACTAACTGCATGGAAGGGCTACTATGGTCACTGCGATTCTACCATCTTTGACTGATGACAGTAACGATGAGGAGGATGAAGCCCGAGCTAGAATTAAGGCACTCCAGAATGCGACTGCACGAAACAGCATCGCCTACTCTGTCGAATCCGAATCAACCATCACCCAGGAGCGATACACCCAGTCTGTATCTGAACCGAGCATAAAGGGCCCATCTGATGCTGCGGCTGGAAGACCATCAAAACTAGCAGGCTTCGTCGGACTCTTCACTGGATGTGGTGCTCTTGTTGCCTTGACAATGTTTCTCCCACTCCCCGCCAAGTTTGGTGAGGACGAGGATACAACACCTGCTGAAGCTGTGTCTTATAGTTTCTACGTCGTCGCTGTTGTCGCATTTGCTGTGTCTTTGTTTGTCGCTATCGGTCTGCGTAACATCAAGGGCGAGGAAGGCAAGGGCTTTAGAGTTCTTCTTGGACTCAAGAATGAGAATGAATCTTCGGGGTCTGATGGAAATGGCCGACAACGGGTGAGTTCAACACACATGAACATTATGCGCTATTGCTAACGGGGGTACAGAAGCTGGCGCCTTATCTAAATCTTTTGAAGGATTCGGTTTTCCTTGGCTTTGTCGACTCACGAATCGGTCTCGGATACGTCGGCGGCTTTGTCGCTCGAGCTTCCAGTGTTGCGATCTCGCTTTTCATCCCTCTCTTTGTCAACACATTCTACATCAGCAACGGTTTCTGCAAAGGCTCACCCCACGACCCATCGCCTGAGCTCAAGGAGGAGTGCAGAGCAGCTTATATCTTGTCTTCCATCTTGACTGGCGTCGCGCAACTCATGGGTCTTATTTGCGCACCGATTTTTGGATATCTCGCCAGTCGACCTGGCCGCATCAACTACCCCATCGTCGTCTCGACCGTCTTTGGCATCGTGGGCTACATTATCCTACCGCAACTCGCCAGCCCTGAGATCAAGGATGTAGACGGCCGAGGTGGTAGCCCTGCCATCTTCTTGGTCGTCTCTCTTCTCGGCATCAGTCAAATCGGTGCTATCGTCTGCAGTCTTGGATCTCTCGGTCGTGGCGTCCTTGCAGTTGAGCTGCCTCGCGCAGCGCGCCCGGAAAGCCTCCTACAACCCGAAGACTACGAATCTGCAAATGATGAGAACCGACCTCTGATTAGCATCACGACAGACCAAGAGTCAGTTTCGCGTATCCGTCTCAAGGGCTCTATCGCCGGTGTCTACTCACTATATGGCGGGTTTGCCATTTTGCTACTCACAAAGCTTGGAGGATATCTGTTTGACACGCTCTCGAACGGTGCCCCTTTCTACATGATGGCCATTTTTAATGCTGTCTTGCTTGCGTTTTCTCTTGGAATGGATGCCTCGCGTGCGTACTCGCATCATGCGTAAGATAGTTTTGGTCGTGTATTTAGTATTGTAACTATAAACGAATGAATAAAAAGCGATTCCTTTTTTCCTTAATCGAGTGTCTCAAAAGCGGGTTGTCTAGGAGTACATCTCACTTTGTCTTTGGCAGCAGCTTTCCAGGCCAAAGAAAAAGGGAAAAGTCCATAATGGACACAGTATCGAGACTATGCTAAAACTACCACGAGGTGCATTGTCACATTTGATCCCAAGTCTTTGCAATGTAATGTCGACATTGACCTAGAATTGTCCTTTGACTCAGGAATCGCAAACCACGCAATTCTTATTGCAACATCTAATAATACTACGAATATTCATATCACTTATGGTGCAGAGGAAACTCAAATGAGGTGTGTAATGTTCTATTGTAAATCTAAACAGTATAGGCTACGATACTCATCCAGCGATTGTCCAAACATTTACTCACCCCAAGGGGGGCACTTAACCCACAACCATTTGAGGCTCAGGGTGGAATACACGGAAGGTGTGATCACAGGGATTGCGTCTATTAGTGCCCAAGAACTCCCTGATGCTCCTCTCTCTGTTCTGTTGAGCCTCCTGCTTAGCCTCGTCGGGTCGGAAAGCGTGCTTGAGACTCTGTCCCATGTCCTTGAGATCATCGTACATTTCGAGGCACCAGTTCTTCATGTGATAGCCACAGTTTTCCTTAGGGCGACCCTTCAACGGATCCAATGCAGGGGGAGACTGGTCTCGGTGGTCTCGGAGTCGGGAGCTACCTTTAGTATCCATGGTGGATGGTTATAGTGGGTGTAAGACTACGGATGGATAGAGCGAAGGGGGATGGAAAGTGGTTGTAAAGCAAGTTGAGATAATAGTTGGGCTAGCAAAAGTATACCAAAAGAGCACTTAGCTGTTTGTGAAATGAAGAGAAAAGAAAAGGGAGTACTCTGAGGGAACAGTAAAGGGGGAATTTATACTTTTCCAAAAAGATGCCAATGCTATTCGCTCTGGACTGTTCAGAGGAATGCTTTGACTGTTCAGGCTCAGTCTGAACAAGCTCTGGCACTGCTATGGTCGCAAAGATGTCACGGGATAGCCATCGTTGGGAAAAGGGGTTGGGAAGCCAGAGGTCTCGTGCAGCAGTCCTGAGCGCTGGAGGCCCGAGATAAGTTGAATATACGCTCTTTTCGATGCTTTACATCGTTTAAACGGTAGAACATTAGGTTTGAAAGCTATAACAATGCGGCTGTGGCTTCGAATAGATGCATAATGCAGCCACGCTGACTTGGAGCCACCAGGTGCAGGATATCACCTAAACATGAGCCACAGCAGCCAGGGGAAAACAATCCAGACTACTCAGACCGTTCTTTAGAAGATTCTAAAGAACATACATGTTGTTTGAGGTTCATCGGGCTGTGTTTCTTCGAAAGACTGCAAAGACTGCTTTTGCTGAAAGGACGATTCAGGGGTCTTCCTTCAACCACCCGTACGTTCGCCATACATAGAGTATTTGGACTTAAGAACAATCTGATGAGTCCACAGATGCAACGGAAGTGTTTTCTGGTATTATAGAATGTACGTGTGGTTCGTAATTCTGTAGTTGTGTAACCCTGGTAAAGTGGCTGTTTCGTCACATATATCATTTCCCTTAGCATATTTTGGCCAGGAAGATTGAACTTTGGGCGTTTGAGCAACTAGAGCAATAGAACAAAGAGACTTGCAAGTTGACAGGAGGCCTTCAAGTTCATTCGCGATAAAATAATCGAGTGACGTTCCCACGAGCTTGGTGGGAGGGACGGCTAGCAGCACGGCGACGGCAACCCAACTTGGGTTTTACATATACAGCCAGAGACAATAAAACAAATTAGAATACGAGTGCTAATAACGATTAGATGACGCAAGTGTCTGTGTTTCGACGTTGGCAAAGGCTAGTCTCACTCAATTCATGATATTCATCTCGATTGACATCACACAAGGGACAACAAAGATATAAGAGCATTTCAATTGAATTTTGTACGGAAACCTTTGAGAAGACCTATAGGACAGAAATACTTCTGAGTGCAGCAGAGCTAGTGAGAAATGAGCTCAAATCCTCCCTATATCACGCAGCACTTTCCCTGAGCGGGGACATGATGAATCCAGCACAGGGCAAAAACCAATGGTCAACTAATTTTTTTCATTTCAACCTGTCGAAAACAACGAATATGACATCTCCCCCCTTCTTATATCGTGACGAGGAAAAAAGGAAAAAGGGAGGCTGTGGACATGACGTTGACCCGTGAATGCGATGAGACGTTGCAGACAAGGGGCTTTATAGGCGCGCTCTGGTGAGAGACGGGCAGGCGATGGGCCGGGCAATCTAGTTGCCGCCGAGGCTGGGGAAAGCAGACTGGTCGTTGGTGTTGATAGCAGCGTTGCCCTTAGCAGCTCCTTGAGGAGCGCCGCCGCGACCACCGCGGTTACCACCACGGCCACGGTCACCACCACGCTCTCCGCCACGACCACCACGGCCGCCACGGCCTCCGCGAGCACCACCACGGGTGCGCTCGGGCTCGACGAAGCGGGGGTCGAAGTCGATGGTCTGCTTGACCTTGCGCTCTCGCTGGCGCTGAGCCTTGCCTCCGGTAGCGGCGAAGTACTCCTCCTCCTCGTTCTCGAGGGGCTTGGCGTTGGCCCACTTCTTGTCGAGCTTGCTGCCCTCGTTGGCCTCACGGACCTTGGGGCCAGACTCAAGAGCGGCCTTCTTCTCAGCCTGCTGGGCGAGGTAGTCTTCGTAGGAGACTTGCTTCTCGGCCTCCTCCTCGGCGGCGGCCTCAGCGGCAGCAGCCTCCTCAGCAGCGGCGTCCTTCTGCTCGTCCTTAGCGATAGCCTCGCCGGCCTGCTCATCCTTAAGCTCAGCCTGGCCTTCGTTAGCACCCCAGGACTGGGCAGCCTGCTTGTCGGAGCCACTAGAGTTCAGTCAGTATATGGGAACACACGGCAAGATTGGAGTAAAGCATACCCGTGACCACCGAACTTAGAGGTGTGTCGGTCGTCTCGCTCATGGGCGCGTCTAGCACCACGGCCACCACGGACACGGGCACCAGCACCGCCTCGGGCGCCATCACGGGGAGTCTCCTCAGTGGATCGGCCCTGGTTGCGTCTAGCACCAGCACCACGGTCCTGGAAAGCTACCCAGGAATCAGCATTTAGATCTCGAACCGATATCCAAGGCACAAAACTCACCACCCTCGTTACCACCGGCACCACGGCGGTTTCCTCCGGCACCAGCGGCCCTTACGGGAGCTTGGGGCTCGACATTGCGCTTAGTAGTGCGAGCAGTGTTCTTGTCAACGGTCTTGACAGGAACGACGGGCTTCTCCTCGCCGTCACTGTCGTTGCCTGTACGGTAGTCGCTATGTCAGCACGAGTGATCGTAATTGAGTTTGAATCAAAGTTGGGCAGCATCGAGAAGTCGATCTAGCTGATTGATTTTTTCTTCTTTTTCTCGCGGGGAAAGCGGGGATGTGAGGAATCGTACCGAGGTAGGCAAAAGGGTTCTGGTAGTAAAGTTAGCATTGCTGTTTGCGTAGCTGGCGATTATAGCATTGTGCTTGTTTTTGTCGTGAGGGGATGTTGCCGTGGTAGGTTAGGGCAAGCAACCTGGGCGATGACGAGTAACAGGAATGAGGGGCTGGTTTTGTGATCGCGGACAAGAGGGAAGAGGTTTGGGAGAGGGAAGTGACGGCAGGGGATAGAAGCATATCAGAATGAGAAGGATAATGCGATCACTGAAGCCGTTAAGAGCGAGTGTCTCAATAGACTTGACTCTGTTTAACGGCGTTGTGAAGCAAAATTCCCATTCCCAACTCTGCGCAGCCCAAACACCAATTCCACCCGGGAACCTGCACTGAACCGCAGCGCAGAAGCAAGTACCAAAAAAAGAACCAAGCACAAAGTCGAGCCGAGTCGAATCAAGTCTCGATAGCTAAAGAAATGGTGTTTCGTACCTTTGTGACAACCGACATCTTGGGTCGTCGCCTTGGGCTAATCGCCTTCCGTCCGGGGCGTTAATTCAAATTGAGGGCGACGAAGAGTGGTCTACGGTCGCATGACCTTGTAAGAGGAAGAGCTTTGGGTGGTTTTTCTGGCCTGGTAGAGGGGAGACGGGAGAGGGCAGAACGGAACGGAAGCAGAAGGGAAAGGTAAGGTAAATTGTTACGTTAGGTTAGGACTAGGTCAGGTCAGGTCCGAGTGGAGAGAGAGGTATTAGGTATTTCCTGGCTGAACTGGAGTCAAAGTCACTGGACTGGCAGACTGGTAACGAAGGTTCTGATCTGAGGGTGGTATTTTTTTTCCGGTTTGGTGTGACTTGTAGACCTAATTCTTGCCCACGCCCAATGAACATTTCCAATCACATCTACTATCATTTCTTTCTTTTACTGCTTCTCTCACCAACTCAATTGCTCCCATCAAGCGGGTAGGTACTTGTTTATAAGGTACCTCTGTGCTGGACGTTTACAGCGCACAACCAACTGCTACTGGCCGCTGTGGGACACTCAAGAAACTCTGACGCAGCTGACGCTAGAATTGGGGACCCAGTCCTCGCTTAAAGCCATTTGCTGCAGCCGATATAATTGAATTTTGGTATTTTGTCTCATTTTTGTGAGTGGAATCTCTTTAGTTAGGGCATGCGATGGGATGCCAGGGAACATGAAAAAAAGAGGAGCTGGGTGAGACTAGACCTAGCAGAGACAAATCGACCCCGCGGTTCCATCCATGTTTTGAGAGAGCTCCAGTTCAAACCTCATGACGAAATCAGATAATACTGTACAGCTACGTGTAAATCAGATCGTAATAGACAAGAGTCGCCAGCCATTGATATTACCAGTAAATAGCTGCCGCAAACTCAAAAACAGGATGACAGCAAATGTACCTTGGCTCACGAGAGTTCAATCCCTCATCGTATCCCTCAGCTTAACTTACCTGCCATCCTTTTGTCGTTTACCCCGCCAGAGCTTAGCTAGGGCACGTTTGGCTGGTGGAATTCTCCATCTCATTCCCCCTCCAACGTCACCATCTCGGGCTTCGACGATCATCGTGCCGTCGTCGCCAGAGTCAATTTGCTGAATTCGTTGTCAGTTGGCAGTTAAACCTCGTTCAGAACGTATATCACTACTTAAAGCAACGTCTAAATACCAATCTCAATTGCATTCCGTGAATCTCCTCTACACAAGCTTCATTGCTCAGTAAGATCAGACCTCGCTTGGCTCCGTGCCTCGGCCGTCCGCTTCCGGTACCGAACCGATTTGCATGCCCTGCTCTCATAACTACGTACCTACCTCTCAGGGATTGTCCTGATGATCATGATGATGGCTTCGACCTTCTCATTGGCTCGTCCAACTAAAATTCACTCTTTTTACCCGATCGATCAGGTAGAAGGGAAGCTCCCACGATGTTCGTATTGTTTACTCAAGGGCCACTAGTCCAATATCTGGTTTAGTAAACCTAAATCTGAAGCTATCACAAGAATACCACTCCTCGTTTCGAAAGCACAACAGTAGTATGCCTATATAGGTAGGTATCAGGGTTGTTGGTTAATAACATACTACCGTTCAACATCCATCTACCGTCCTGTAAAGAGCCGTCTCAGCTCAGTTCCAACTTTGCCCCAATCACTACCATCAGATTCTCCAGGTCTCGTCCTTGCAAGACCTTCCTCGCTCACACTCGCTGCCACCCTTCTCAACTTTCTTACCCCCTGATTCTGTACTGGTCCTGTCAACATAGGCTGGTAGCGATCCAGATACTCTGACGACCGTGGTGCGGCATGAACCATCCGTTGCGATTGTGACGTGAGCTGCGAGGACAGAGGGCTGACCGTTCTGATCGTTGACAACGGAAGCGGGTAGGGTGTTCGCAGTGCCTGGTCCGGGTACTCAGGGGGCGTTCGATACACTGAAGTGTTGGCTTCCGAACGATTAATGTCTGAGCGACGGGCAGGGGCAAGTCGAGATGAAGGCCGCTTCAGGGGCTCCTCCCTGACCCAGCTGACCGCTTGTTTGTGTAACAGTTCAGAAAGCTCACTGTCTTTGATGTACTTCTTTGGGGATTCGAGAGCCGGTCTTATGTCGTAATCACGAGGTGGCATTGGTGATCGAGAGGCTGTAAGTACAGATGGAGATGGCGACTGTCGCGCACTTTGAGGGTTCGATATCGGGCTCTCTGAATGTGATCTCGACGGGCAGGCTGATCCAGGAGCCGAACGAGGCTTTCGCAGGGGTGGGGGAGTTTGTAGATGTGTGTCGATAGTAGGTACTCTGCGGCGCGGTTCGTGTGTAGGACTGGCTGGTCGTTGCATGAAGAGAGGTATCGGCTTCAGAGGGCTTGGTTTGAAAGAGGGTCCGTTGATGGGATCGAAAATGTCGACCCAAATGACTGATTTCGAAGTATCTCGAAAGTCGCTAGAGTTGCTGGCCATGCCTTCATCGCTTGCTACTCCGTCTCCAGTGTGTTGGACGGACGGTTGCCATGCGGATGGATACTGAGACCTGTGAGCCGAATTTTGGTCAAACGGCAATGCAGCTTACCTTTGAGTTGCTCTTATTGTGGTTGGCCTCCCATCTCTTCCTCGTCAGTCCACCATCCACCTTCTCGACTCGCCTCAGGCCTCTTCTCACGGCCACGCTCTCTTCCTTCACTCCATCGATTTCGACCTCAACCACACAAGGAGCGCAAAGCGGTACTTCGTTCACTTCCTTCCCTCCACATCCATCTCTTCCGCTCTCTTCTGTCTCCTCATCCTGGAAGAGCTCCTTTACTTGCACCCCCTGATAGATAGCTCTGCTCCCATATAGCAAACATCCATAGCACGCCCGGTGCCAGAAACACCAGCCAAAGCTGACGCACTCGTCACCTCGAAAGATCAGCTCGCCGCAGACCCAGCAAATGGCGAGATTGAGAAGCGCGGAGTGGCAGGCTGTGCAGGCGAGGCGTGCAGAGCGCCCGATGATCTGGGGCGGGCCTTGAGAAACGTGAAAGCAGAATGTGCAGGTGAAGATGTTGGTTTCGTTAGGATTTGGCATGTTTCAAGCATGAAGAAAAGGGTGTTCTTTCGGTTATCATGTTAGGGACGGCTAACAAAGGAGCGTAAATGATGAGAAGACTTGGCAAAACGGACGTCGACGTTTGCCTATCTCTAATAAGATCTTGAACTTTTGAAGACATGTCCTAGGTAAGGTGAGGAAAGAGGGAAAACATATTATTGACATTCATGGGGGGGGAAAGGAATCATGGATGTAGAATGGCAAGTACAAGGGTGGTCCTGGGAGGAAGGTGCATTCACTGTGTCACAAAAAGCCAACATAATAAAACGGTACGTCATGTGTCTAGACATGAATATGTGCCTATATTTATAAACAATACAAACAATTACAAATGCAAGATGAACTGTCCTCATCTGATGTTTGATTCTCATAACATGGTCTGTTTTGCCTTTACGCCCCTGAACCCCCTAACCATGAGTTGACCCGGATCCTTTGCCTTCTGTGAAAACAGCATACCAGTAGCTCTGCAAAATGATCAAGAAAACAAAGCCACATTAAAAAAACAATCTCAAAACTCCATTAAGCAAAGCGTGTTTCGTCATTCGCTTCTTGTGTCCACTTCTGGGTAGCTGTAAACAGACTTTGGTGTTCAACATGTTAATAGTCGGAACTAGTAACACTCACACATCCTGTTCCTACCAACCTCCAGAATACAACAGACACGCAAAGGTCGTATTATGCATTCGTTGTTAAAAAGAGTGAGACTTCGAGAATTAAAACTCGAACTCTCACAGTACACCAATATTATTGGAAAGCTATGCTCGGTTCTTGGGTCGAGCAAGCATGTTGAGCCGGCTCATACTGAGAACTGAACGCTTTTTCATGGGGCTAGCGGTAGCAGGGGTACGCGGGAGCCCACCGGTCTTCGCCTTCTTTGCACTGGGAGTGCCACCAACAAGTCGAGGGGCAAGAAGAGCCTCGCCTTCAGGAACGTGCTCAGCCTTACGCTTTTTGGCGGAGCGCTCTGCTTTCTTCTCCTCCGCTTCTTCTTCATCCCAGCTAGTCCTGTGTCGCTTCTTATTAGACATGCCGTGAGGTGCGCCGAAAATGGTCTTCTCGGTATCAGGCTGGCTGTTCTCCTTGTTGGGACCGATAGGAGAGGTAGGGCCAGGGAAGCTACCGGGCATCTTCGCATCAGGCTTAAGCGACTGTCGTACTTGACGAATGCTGGACTGGCCGGGAGAACCTCCGAAGCCTAGCACAGGAGCATCTCCAAACTCGATAGTGTGATCGCTGCGGAACGTGAATTTGCCAGGAACAGAGGCAGGTTCCGCAGGTAGAGTCTCCTTGTGCTTGAGAGGGAGTTCCGGGAGAGGTCTGAAGCCACTAAGGTCGGGATACACCACGTCTCCTGAGTCCGTAGCGGCAAGCGCTGCATCAATACCCTGGAACTGTTCGTCTTCCAAGCTCCGTGTCGGTTGAGCCTTGAGGCAAGATTTCAAAGGAGAAGGTGAGTTTTGCTGGAAAGCGACACGGGTGACCTCAGGAGTAAACGCGACATGCTTGGTTACCTTGCGTCGAGGAGTAGTCAACGGAACAGGAGGCAAAGCCTTGTCTTTATCAGCCTTGGGTGGGGCGGGTGTTTGAGAGGTCGTAGGCTGGGGAATAGCAGTCTGGACATTGCCAGAAGGTGTTCGGTGTCCTCGCAAGATCGATTTGACTTTATCAAAACGCCCTGAGCTAAGAACGCGAGCTCTGGGCGTGGCTGGTTTGCTGGGGGGAAGTAGGCTTGGGGTGCTGGTGGATTTGGGCAAACCGCTCTTCAGGTCAGGCTTCGAGGGAGATTTAACCAGAGACGTGGCTGGCTTGCCCGAATGAGCAAGAGAGGCCTTCGTGGGACTCATGAGCCGCGAGAAGCTTGGTTTGGAAGCAGGCAACTTGGTTGCACCATTTCCGCTGGACTTGGGTCGAGGAATCGAGCTGTCATCACGTGAGACGGGTCGGTTTGTTGACGCGTCGTCGTCCTCTCGCTGCTTAACTCGCTTTGAAGTCACGCGTTGCTGTGTGTTGGGGAACAGCTGCGTCTTCTTGGTGGATGGGGGGAGAGCCATGGGAATACCAGAAGGAGGCATAGTAGACTTCTTCGGAGAGGGAGATTGTTGGTACTCATCAAGATTGGCTCGAGAAGATTTGCGCTTGAGACTCTGTGTGATGCGAGGTGTCGAAGGAGTAGGAACGTCCAGTTCAGCCTTTGAGGGTGAACGCTTCAGACCCGACTTGTCAGGAGATGAAGTTGGTGTTGTCTCCAGGTTCGCCTTTGAGGGTGTTCGCTTGAGCGACTGGACAACAGGCTTGAATCGACCGTTCTGAGCTCTCCAGGCAGAAGGATGGTTTTCGATAGAGTCCATCTTCTTGAACTCAGCCATATGCGCAGCGCTGTAGCGATCCGATTTGCCCTTAGGTTTGGCGATCTTGCGTCCATCCACACCAGGTCCATCCGCCTCGCGCTGAGCCATGAGGTCCACCTTTATCTTGGCCGCCTGCTCTCGAAGTTCTACCATCATTCGCTGCGCATCGCCGCTGAGGCCAGTGTCCGCAGTATCGCGCGTAAATCGAAACGTGAAATCGGATGCAGGTACCCCTATCTTTGATGGCGTGTCGGGTTGGGCGCCAGGGCCCTTGTTGTCCTTGATATCTGTGAATCCGAGTCTCATGGCAGAAGAGGGTTCACCCATGGTATGATGGGCCTTGCTTGGGTGCATTTCCTCGTGAGGAGGCTTCATCGCGGATGAAGCTGGTGTAGAAGGCGCCGGGGCCGGTGAAGATGGAACAGCATTGCTTTTGTTCTTCTTGAGTTGTGGAAGTCGTTGGGGTGATTCGGCATCTTCAGTGACTGCCGCCAAAGTAGGCGCTGCCGGTTTAGTCTACAAAAAAAAATTGTCAGATGGTTTTCCTCAAACAGGAGTGATGCCATCGCGAGGCTTACCTTGGTAGAGGATGCCAGCCGGGCCGACCTACGGCGCGGGGGTGACATTGTGTTTAATAATGAAGGTATGCGATCGAGACTCGATGAAGTTATGCAAGCTTTGAGCAATTAATTTCAACGATTAAGGGTTGCGATCCTCGTAAGTTGATGTCTCTGGTATGATGTCAAATCCTGTTCTGGCGCGTTGAATCCAACATTGTTACTGGTGGGGCTCAATTGCTTTGTTTACATGGTCCAAGCTCCATAACAACCAGCGGGTGAGGCTGCGGCTACAGTGTTGAGTACCGTGCGCGATCCTCAGCACTGTGTTTCGTCGTCACCTACCCTGTAGAATCAGATCCAGTAAGAGTGTCGAGCAGATATCAATTCATTGATCTCGTCAGTTCGATTGGCGATTCTTCTACTCATTGGCATTGATAGATACTCGTCGTAAAATATCTGGAACACTTTGAAACGGCTATGTATGGTTAAACCTAAGGGCACGCCCACCCGTTTGTAACTCAAAGAAAGCGTTGAGAGATACATTCAAACCTTTTACACGTCCAAGCCCGTTGGCTGTACGTTCTTACAGTTGAATATCGAATACCAAACATGATATGTTAGGTTTCTGCAAGCGTCCATGAGGTTATTAATGATATGAGTACAGAGCCGACAATATTGAAGCATGGACGCCTGACGCATAGAGTTATGGCGAGATACTGAAGTTTATCACGAGCAAAGGTAACGGCGAAGGCTTCACAACATCCCACGCCCATTTTCCTGCACCGGATCGGGGGAAAAAAAGAGAATGCTGAAGCCCCCAGGAATGCAGCAAATCGACAGGAAGCGGTGCTATGATCGAAAAGCTCCATTTAATGGCAGCATCTCACCACCGAATACGTGACTTTCAATCTCGTGCCTGCGTACTTGATTCCCATAGAGGAAGCCCATGTGTACGTAGCCTGTTGGCTGCATCCTGAGGATTCCAGCACTTACCATAAATCAGTTCCGGCTCCTTACCCGCCGTGATCGACGCAAGATTGAGACCGAATGAACTCAGATCATGCCGCGGTAATAATGTCGATATGGGCTGAGAACCCCTTCGGGGACCTTACAGGACAAGGTCAGGTTATTGCTGCAAGCCTCCGACCCAAGACACGCTAGAAAATTTCCAGAAACAAACCCCAGTCCGATAACAATAGCCTGAGCTCCGAGTCCCTACGATAGCAACCATGGCGCAACCACTTCCATGTTGGTGCCATAAGCTACACAAGGCGCAAGCCTAGTCAATTCAATGGTCGTCAGCTGAGGGGATAGGGTTTTCCGTCTCTTTCGGTGAAGAAGGTGAGCCAAAGTTTCGGCAGATTCAACCGATGCTAGGGTGGCTTGGCTACGGTGATTGCCCTGGGCATCTGGGCATGAGATCATGTTAGCACGACAACACATATAGTGCACCAGAAGATGCCTGTTCTCACGCAACAGGCCTACCATCGTGGAGATGAGCTGTCAATGAAACAAGTCTTGATGCCGGCAATTGACGAATCGTTTTACATATCAACCCTGAAGGCCATCATTACCTTGAAATCAACGTCACAAACACGACCCTCAAGTTGTCGACACAGGGCGGAAGCTAAGGCCCAACGAAGTTACAACAGGAGACCGGTGCAGTTCGGGAGATGCAGGTCAAGCGGGTTCGCTAGGCCAAGCGAGACGAACCGCCTTCCTCTGGCCCTACTTGGCAGATCCTCGCTCGTTGGTGAAAGCAGGGATGCTTTTTGTGTGCCTGGCCATGAAATCTTAACCGGTCCATCAAAAACGATAGGGCGTAGTTGACACTCTTTCAATATTAACGAATGGTGCGTGCTTGAGATCAAGGATGTTGCGATCAATCTTATGGTACGCGTATTCTTCCTTACTAGGCTGTTAGGTACTCCTGCTTGAAAGAGTGGTTTATATCGCGCTGGCATGTTAAGAAAGCTGTAGATGGCAGTGACCAAAGCATCGGCCGGAAACATCAGTCGAGAGCATCAACTCTCGAGATCAAAACAAGATCAACCTAACCATATTGCCTTCAACTGACAATCCCACAAAAAGCGGGAGATCTGGGGTAATGGCAGCAATCAAAATCTTGACCTCCTGAACCCACCGTCAAAGCTAATATTTGGTCGCCTACCCCAAAAGAGGATATCCAGACTGGAGACCGCTGACGGGTCCCCTAGATCTGTGGCTCCGATCAAACAAGCTACGCATGCACGGCAAGGAAATGAAGTGAACCACCAGCAGAGTTTTCAAAGCATGTTTCTGGAATCACACATGGAAGCCAATGCTTTCCATCATGTGAGACTCCACTGTTGCACGGCTGGGGGCTACCGTATGCACGTCTGATCCTAAAGGGACGGTGGACTAGGATCGTTATCCATAGTTGCGACTCATGGCGTCTAACAAGACCTAGGAAGAGCTATGATGCATCATCATCATAATCGTAACACATTATGGGCTTGAGCTATTATTGTCTAGGACTATTGAGCTTCCAAAGATGGATAGCAGACTTTGGTTGTGGCCTCAGCGTTGTCGTTTCTGGAACCGTCGGTAACTTACATGAAACGGGACGTTGAATATTAAGTTTACTTGCCGACTGCCTAACTATTAACACCGGCAATTCGAAAGAGTGATCATCGCCAATAACACAACAATACCGATTCTTGAAAGGCAACCTGGTTCATCAATTTTGTACTGGGATTTGATGCTGGGATGCTGCCATATGCCGTCATTCCCATACGCTAAGCATAGCGTGCTCAGTCAAAGTGATGAGCACTTGAATTATCTGATTGATATGCAATGGAAGGTCGTCTCGCTTATCTGAATAGGCAATAAGAAGTACTATGGCACAAGAGTGTCCAGTGACTATACCTTCGTTAGTCCAGTGTATTTGTGTTCGGGTTGTACAAGTCGTCAGTATCTTAGTCTGGTCTAAGAGACGAAACCCAGACACCCGGAATATCTTGACAGCCTTGATATTCTTTGGCACACTTCAGTTCAGGTGCAACCCGGTGACTTGTTTGACCACATGGTCTTCAAACGGTAGGACAAGTAGACATCGTTGCACAAATCTACGTACTGCCCTGCCCATTCATGTTGTAGAAACACATGCTGTTACAAGGATGATTAAAGCCTGCGGATAATCCTCTTGACCGGAGGTTTCGGAGGACTGAAGAAAACAAGGATCAAAACATCTTGAATCCTACAAGCGCTAATCAGAAAACGTACACTATTGGACATTCACATGTATTGGCTGCTCCACAGGTGCTTGGGTGACCTGCTGTCGTAAGCCAAACTTCATCACGAGAAGCCTGCCAACCGGGCTCTATGGGGTTCGGTTTATGTGCGATGAAGCCAGCGGCGTTACAGATGTAAGGACGACTTGGACCAGGTGACTACAAGAGCTGAAAAATTCACAACAGCCTCACGATCCTCCAACAACAGACAGTTGTAAGAGAAGACTGGAGAGGTTGGGGTCAATAGCGGGACTCAAAGATAAACCCCGGTCTTCGGAACTCGCATGGGTCGTTCTCTGAGTTTTCTAGAACCGCCAGGGTGAGAGTCAGAAGAACCGGTGTAATTAAGCATGAAAGGATGATCAACCGCGAAATGACGAAGCCAAGTACGTGCTCAGCGTGCTGACAGCCTGGCACTATGAGACGTTACGGTACCGTTGAGCTCTAAAATTCAGACTTTGCAGATTTCATCGGCAAAGAGAACTTTGAGAGATTCCGGCAAGCGTTGAAAATTTCTACATAGATCATGATTGGCGAGATAGCGGATGCAGGACTCGAGGGCTGTCTGTCAAAGTAGATGAGCAACGCTTTCTGGCGCCCTACGCCACCAAGGCGCACCGTTCAACCACCAAACCGCCCTTGTTGTTGTCTCTTGTTGACGACTGAAGTGTTTCCGGTGAGAGAGTGAGAGTGAGAGGGGAGCGAAAGCGGGGTCTCCGATGTTACAGCTGCCGATCAGTTCAACCAACAGAAAAGAGAGTGGTCCGGCGGCCGAGTGATGAAGGAGCCACACGATGAAAATAATCGTTCAGTCAGTGCTTTTTGCTGATATGATAGCGACAGGAAACCATGGTTTTGTATGTTTATCGGTAGATCTCGAATAACAGCGAGGTCATAGACTGCTTATCAGTTGGAATATCCTCTGGAATCCCACTGTCTCACTTATGCTCAGACTTGGTCTTATCTTGCGTGGGCTCAGCTGGAGTGTGATGAGCGGAAGGATGGGTGAGAAAAGAGCCTAGTTCCAAGGTTGAGCGAGTGGGATGTGAAAGTGCCAGACCAGGGCATGCATGGCTGCAAGTGCAAGAGTGCATCCAGGCAGACCAGACTGAACTGAAAGTGAGTGGGCTGAATGGTGTCGTGCTATTGTAAGCCCTCCCCTACATTACAGTACCTACCTACCTAGAAATGCTTGTCGAAGGTTGATTGATCGATTGCCGCTTCGTTTTATCCCTCACTTGAAGGATTAAAAGAAATCACATCAAGGCCCGTGCATTTGTGTTTGGCTTGTCGAATCCCAATGATGAAGAATTAAGGTCAAAGATGGAGGAGTCCGGTGGTGGACTGGTTTTTTTTAGTGGGTGGTGCCGCTGTCTCCTGTGCTCCACAGCCCGTATGATGCCCACTCCAGTCCCGGATACGAGGTTTTAATTGGCTCAAGGGTTTTGGCCCTCGAGTCTTTGCAGAAAAGAAGGAGCGTCCTGGGCAGCCCCCTCCTGCCAATTTACATTACATAAAACCGTATTCCCTTGCGGCGTGAGTGATCCCCTTCTCTGTTATCGCAACCGTCCCCCCCAAGAAATCGACGCGAATTACAGCCCGTCTTTTATCTCTTCGTAGAATTTCTTACGTTTGTTTTGCAAAGACCCTGCGACACTGATAGGATAGCCGCTTGTTAGACGCGTATCAGTGTCCTTTCACATCACATCACATCCATACTATCTTTGATAGCCAAGCGTTGCCTCTGGCTCTTCTCAGCACCTCAGCAGTGCTGACCCCCGTACGACCCCCAATCCGGGCTGCATTTGCTATCTCCTGCGCCCGCTGTCATTACGCCCGCAACCGCAAAGAAAAAACCCAACGGGCGCACACTTGCCTGTCTTGATTCTTTACGCCCGTCGACTTGACGTTCCACCCGTCTTCGTCACGTAACAGAATTTCCGTTTTGCGTTTCTGGGGCGTTTGCCGCTGCGCGGCAAATCGTCTAGTAGCCCGGTCTGGGTAATGGCAGACAAGATGTCAATCGATAAGGCGGATCCTGCGCAACACCAAAACAACAACAATCATCTCAATGGCCTAAACGGTCATCCTCGGGACGAGACCGACTCTCTCGTTGGCTCAAGCCCTGAAGGCGATCATCACCCTGCGATACCCTCTGCTGCCAATGCCACCCAAGAGCCTCAGCAGCCCAAGAGGAAGGGCGGCCGCAAGCCTGTAAGTCTTGACTCGGTTTCATATCTCACTTACACCGTCTACCATATCATGCTTCTATCTATCATCCGCGAGCAAGGTTTCCTATCAGGAACAACGACACAGCACGATGGCGCCAAGGCAGATCAACTTGACGTTGCGTCTTCCCCGCTCCCTTAAATCCCATTCATCTCTTTACGACTGAGACATCACCATATCAATATACAAGATAGAATAGCTACTAACAGGCAATGTCAAGATCTATGCGACTTCCGAAGAGCGAAAGCAGAGGAACCGACAGGCTCAAGCTGCCTTCCGTGAACGTCGAACTGAGTACATAAAGCAGCTTGAAGAGACCATCCGCGTCCATGAGTCCAACCTCCATAACCTCCAGGCGGCTCACCGCACCGCCGCCGACGAGTGCTTGATGCTTCGATACAAGAACTCGCTGCTTGAGCGTATTCTTCTTGAGAAGGGAATCGATGTTCAGGCCGAACTTCGTGCAAAGACTGGCAGCCCCAACCTGGGTCCGACTCATATGCCTCAGAACATCGTTCAGCCGCCACCAATCCAGCGTGCTATTATGAACCGACACCACCAGTCTCGCCGATCGAACTCGAATATCGCTCCCAAGGCCGAGCCTGTCCCTGTGCTGCCACCTCCGCTTCAACCTCATTCGAGTGCTACCTCACCTAAGAACCGCCCGACTCCATCATCTCACTCGAACTCTCCTAGCAACACAGGTTCCGCTTTCTCTCCTGCCGCCTCAGATAACATGTCGATGCGAGGCTCGATGACAAGCATGTCTCGACAGCAGATGCCTCAACAGCCTCAGCAACCACAGCAGCAGCAGCAGCAAATGCCTCAGAATACACAGGCCCCTCGACCTTCAATGATGCAGAATGGTGGTCGCGGACAAGGTGGATCCGGCGCTTCTTACTATCCTACCCCTGCTTTCCAGAACCATATTGAGCAGCTTGGTAAGTTATTATGATTATACTATTACCAGCAGTACATTCTAACACTACCCACAGAGCAAGAATACGATGCCCAAGCAGATATGATTGATGAGCCCGAAATGGAAACTCCGGCTGGCCATGGAGGATATCCATCTGGCTACAATGGCGAGAACCAACAGCCCATGATGATGTCGCCTGCCTCCAGCGGTCCTGGTCATCAAATGACACCATCCCACGAGCCCGTTCAGCAGCAGCAACAGCAGCAGCAGCCCCAGACTACACACTCTCAGTATCCGTCGATGACCCAGTTGTTGGACCAGAACGGCCTCGATTGGGACCCTTTCGGATTGAGTGCTAGCATGGCGTTCCCCAACGGACAGCAATTTCAGTTTGAACAAGCCAACATGAGGTGAAATTGTAACTCGAAAACAACCTCTGGAATTAGTCCTCCAGAGGGTCCACTCACCGACAGGCGCCTGCAGAGCTGACGAAGTAGGAGGTCCGGTCCACCTACCAGTTCTCGTCCAAGTCAAGAGATCCATGGTTGGCCAAGATTCTCGTGGGGTTGAAAAATTCCGCGTTATTCAGAAGTTGGCGCACCACAGGCATGCTACATGAAGACAAAAACACTTAACGCTCGCACTTGATTGAAAGGCAATCTCGCCGCGACTGACTTGTTGGTTCTTCTGCGGGATGTGTGATAGATATATCCCACCGCAACCGACTTGGACAACAGGCCCCCCCTTAGGCCGAACTTCAGCACATCATCATGCAGCGTGGAGATACGTTGCAGATGGTCAAAAATCATGATACCCTTCCGAAGGCAAGACCTGTCGACGGACTTTACGACTATAATTCAGGACAGAAATATTGGATATAGAGCTCCCTTGTGTTAAGGAGTTTCAGCAATACTATATAAAAGCACTTAATCATTGCTTCTTACGAAAGTCAGCGACATGCCATTCGATAACCGATATATGCCTGCTCGTTTCAAACAAATACCAAGGGCAATGGAGTACAAGGAATTTAAAAAATAGGAACGTTATATGATGGTGGTTTTTGCGTGGATTTGCTTCAAAAAAACTCAGAAATGTTGGTTTTAGGGGTTTACTAAAAGTTTAGTGATCAGACCTAGAGTCTGTTGAAAGCGATGTTGGTCTCTTGAAGGAATTCAGTATAGCGAACGCAGCTGTCGACGAAATCAAAGTCACATTGTAATGTGGCTTCGTACATAGCACGTATCGAATACCATATTTACTACATACATCGCCTTCGAGCCATTCCTCTTCTTAGCCTTTCTTGCGAGTCAGACGTTGAACCAAGTTTACCCCAGAAATACGGACACGGACCTTTGCACGGTTCCCCGTTAGGATTCTCGGAAGCAAGGAGGCTTGACACATACATACCCCCGAGAAACAAGTCACGATGTGGGATAGCGAGGTTATTCCACAGGTGACATAAAAGACCGGTCATATTTGACGGGGCCAATAGTGAACAGGTTCCATTAAACCCCGTTGTTTCTGTCCATGCTTCCACAGAATCTTGGCGCAATGCCGGCTTTCCACGACTTCTATTATGCGTTATGTAAGTTTTATCAATCGCTTCTTCACGGTTGCGGTCGAGTGTTGGGGCTAGAGGATAGATGTGAGATTGGGCGGGTCGGTGCGGATGCGAGAGAATCAGTGGGACTAGCTCAGGATCTGATATGGATCAAGATCGACGGACGGCGTG
The DNA here is from genome assembly GCA_004367485.1 of Fusarium citri. Classification (NCBI taxonomy): domain Eukaryota; kingdom Fungi; phylum Ascomycota; class Sordariomycetes; order Hypocreales; family Nectriaceae; genus Fusarium; species Fusarium citri. Next base: position 158,954 of record QHHH01000092.1, read on the forward strand.
AGTTTGTTTTAATAAGTTTGAGGGAAAGTTTGGGGAATTGCGGGTGAAAACGGTTATGTCCTTTGGGTTCAGTTATTGGTAGCTGCGGAAGTTGATCTTGACCAAAGAGGTTCATGGGGATAAGCCCGGGAATGATATGGGATGGTGAGGTTTCTTTGCTTTGAATACATCGTATTGTTCCATTTAGCTCATGCTGGTTGTTCATATAATTGTGTACAATGTTAAGCATATAGTGGCCGATGAACTGGTGAAATCGCACATATACACTGTTAAGTTGTTACCAGAAAGCCATCATGACCATAACGACAACAGCTGCGCTGGTCCAACGTCCCGTATCCAGCATGTGAGATGCTGCACTTTTCCAAAGCACTTTGGTCTCACCAGCCTTGTCTACGTCGTCAATACTACATACGACCTTGCACCCATCCTCACTATCCTCTCGACGAAAGAGAGAACCCCTTTGTCGAACATCCTTCTCCAACATCTCACCGTCAAGACTTCTCTTGTCTTCATTGTCCTTAGTAACATTGTACACCATCTCAACCCACTGGATCTGCATGTACGCTGCATCACCAAGACTCATATTACCACTCCACGAACCACCATCACTCCACGCATTGAGAATGATCTGTGCCGGGTCCTTGGGCGTCTGAAACTCGATGCTGGCTACCTCTTGCCCTTGCACATACCACACAGATCTTTCAGGTGTCCAATCCAGTCGATGCACAACCCAGTCATCCCACTCAATACCCTCTGGCAAGGTAGCGTTGCGAGTAGCTTTGGGAACCTCATCACCGTCCTCCGTGAATGAGGGCTGGTTCGTGTACTGGATCCGGTTCTTCGGATCGCGCGTCATGATCTCTATATCGGCTTCTTGCACATCTGCTAGCTCCTCACCCTCTAGGTAAGTGAATAGAGCCATGCATGCACCCGCGTTGCCGGTGACACGAGCAAGCATCCGTACTGAGACGTAGTGATACGTTGACACGGATTCGAACTCGGCGGCGCTCTGGAAACCGGGCATTCGCATCGTCCTCATGGTAAGGAACGTGTCGGAAGTTGCATCGTCATCGTCGTTTTCTTGGATGTAGATATTGTTTGGAGAGTTGACCACGAAGACAGTTGCGTCGCCCGAGAGACTGACACCACCGCTTTCACGATTACTCCAGTCTTGGATACTCCATGTGTTACCCCAGGCGTCGCTCTTGAAGTAGTCGCTCGTTACGCCTGCTTTTCTGGAAACATTCCCAACAGGACTTGGGACTTTGGCATATTCTGCAAGGTCTCGGAAGTCATAGAAGTTGTGTTTTGAATAGTAGGCAGAATTGGAGCCATTGGTGAGATAACATCCACAGTCATCGTCAGTTGTTGATGTTGATACTACACGGCTGATAGTCGCTAACACGATGAGCCGTAGACAAAGACAGTGAAGTGACCAAGACATAACTGCGACTTAATCATAGAGTAATGTATTTGAGAAACATGACAACAAGAGCAGCATTTTTACTGATTAGTATGATGAGCTGTCAGTATAGCTTATGAGCTCCTTAGTTAGGTCTATGCGCAAAGAGAATGGTCGAGGCCTTGCTTAGCCTCAAAGGAGGCCTTCAAGTGAGATGACATTGGATCCTATAAGTCCGATAGTTGAGACTTATAGTAATTCACTTGGACTCTTTAACCGTATAGTCTCATAGTTAACATAAAATTTGAACCTTTACCCTGGAACTGTGAATGTCTGTTCATCTCCGTTCGATAGATGTGAAGTGAATATGAATGAATTTCCTCGTCCTCAGTCGTTCATGCAAGACGGCTTCATGCAGTCTCACGTGACTAGCTCCATCCACTCGTCCGGCGCAGTGTCGCCTAAATTATGCAACCAGCGTCAGAGGCGCAGCTGATTCATCATTCCGAGTTATCCAGTCGCAATTCTTTTTATTCAACCAACCATCATCGTCAAGTTACGATTATCGATTTCTTGATAAATTGCGAAGCATACATTTGCTATCCAATGAATCGCTGCCAGTGAATCCAATCAACTGGATACTGAAGACATTATTCGCTCTGCTCTGCTTTGCTTTGCTAAATCCAAACCTCAGGTGCATAAGTATCACGATGACACTATCGATTTTCGTAAACTCATTTTTGGGATGATAGACCTTTCAACATCGCAACCACCAACGCAACACTCGCCATGTCATCGCCCAAGCCTTCCGCCGGCGTAGAGGAACCGGTCACCAAATCGCCGAAGCCAGAGTCACCTCAACGCGACGGCGCGTCCGAATCTGGGGAGCAGAGTTCTGGTCGCGAATCTGGGGAGGCTTCTGAGTCGCCAACTGATCGCAACAATGAAGCCGATAAGGATGCGCCGCCTCTACCCAACGAGCCGACTCCGGATGGACCACCTTTGCCTAGCGAACCCTTACCTTCTGGACCGCCACTGCCTAACGAGCCTGCGCCGCAACAGGAGGATGATGGTTGGGATTGCCAGTGGGACCCAAACACCCAGGCTTGGTTCTTTGTAAATCGCTTCACTGGTCAGTCTCAGTGGGACAACCCCCGAGTCGCCACAAGCGCTGCCGTACCTGCCACTCCAGGCATTCCTCAACTTCCAGCATTAGAGAAACCTGCAGCTGGAGGTTACAACCCAGCCATCCACGGCGACTACGACCCGAACGCTTGGTACGCCAAAGGGGGCAACGAAGAAGATCAGACCGCAACCACAACCGCTGGTATCATCGACCCCGCCGAGATTTACGCCTCGACAGCTACTTTTAACCGCTTTACCGGACAGTTTCAAGCAGCTGGCGAAGGACCTGAGCGCCACAGTGATGAAGCCAAGTCGAAGCGCCAGATGAACGCCTTCTTCGACGTTGAGGCCGCCGCCAATGCCCACGACGGCCGCAGCTTGAAGGCTGAGCGTTCGGGGAAGAAACCTTCCAAAGCGGAGCTCAAGCAGTTCAAGGAAAAGAGACGAGCTCGCAAGGAGGAGAAGCGTCGCGCTTGGCTGCGGGACTGATTTGGGAATCATAATTTTCTTATCTTCGCATGCAAGGTGGCATCACCTCTGGGAGGCGTTTATTTTTCTGGTAGGAGTTGGTTGGCGGTTTCTGGATTCGGTTGGGAGAGGGTTGGCTTCGATACGTAGTGCTAGATCATGCATGACTTTGGATCTAGCAGATATGCCCTCGCGCATTGAATAAGCTAGAGGATGAGGGATCAGATCCCATAAATTATATATATACCCAATAAATTCTCTGTCACAGTCACTTTTCTACATCCATATATTCTCGACTAGCATTCAGACTACTTTATATCTGTAGCCTAAGCCTATTCCTCGTCGTCATCGTCATCCTCTAATTCCATATTCAAATGAACACTTTCGTCCTCAGACTCCTCCTCTTCAACCTCTTTATTCGCGATGGGGGCGCTTTGAATAGGTGCGGGGAGCACTCGATCAGGCGACAAAGACTTCTCCAGGACCTGCCTCTTCGGCGCAGAATCCGGACCCTCGTGCTTTCGCTTGGGCGGCGATGATGCTCGCGCAAAGGCGTTCTCTGAAGTGTTGGCCTTCTCGATAGGGGCAAAGGGGTTACTTTGGATGGGCAGGTTCTTTTCCGCGTGGGGAGCTGTAGGAAGTGTTCCAGGCTTGAATAGGTCACCCTTCTTCTCAGGGATGATCTCGTCCTCATCGCCATCCTTCATCTCCTCATCTTCTTCCTCTTCCTCCTCCTCTTCCTCAACAGGGAGAGCCTCTAGCGGCTCCTCACCCTCTGCCAAAGTCTGAACACCTGCGCGAATGTTGCTGCGCAGGATCTCGAGGCCCTTATCGTCAGGGAATTGCTGAGTAAGGTGAGGAAGGATGCTGGGATAGACTCGACCTCGCTGATCTTTGTAAGGGTTGAGAACGCTTGCAAGCATGGCGTCCCGGTTGCTTGTCACAATAGCTGTCTGGTCGACAAGACCTCGCAGAGCAGCCTTGAGATGCCTTTGTGGTAGGTTTGACAGGATGACCGGCAAGAGACTGGTGGCAGCGGCCTTGTGCTTAGGCTCTAGAGATGATGTGTTTGAAACGGCCTCGGCGGATTGGGGCTTGAGGAAAAGGTCAGCATTGGCAGCGATGCTGTTCTTCTTGCTATCGGTGCCAGATGCCGCGGGCTTCTCCTCCTTGAGATGACCTGCATCTTGCTGCAGGTCACGACAGCAAGCGCCAAGGATAGGGTCAAGGCTGGCAACAGAAGACTTGGACAATGTCGGGCCAGAGATGCTCAGGATCTCCTTCAGGACGGTATAGCCAGTTGTTCGGACTGTGGGAAGGTTGATACCAGATTTGAACACTCGGACGAGGTGGTCAAGGACCTCAGGAGCAATAGCCACTGAATCTTGCCCCAGGCGTTGGAACAAGACTTCAACAAGCTGTAGAGCAGAGATGTGAATATCAGGCAGTGCCGCCCAGAGGCTATCCTTTTCGTCTCTTGAAATCGCAGCGTTGGTTTGAAGGGCCTGATCCCACGATTGGGACTTGGGTGAGAGTCTAGCGATAAGCAGTAGTCGAGACGCAGCATCAACAAGAGCGCTGGTAGGTATTGTGACAGGTGTTTTTGTAGGGTATTTCAAGCAGTCTGAAAGGTACTGGAACAGACCAACCAAGCGCTCAGCGCCAGCTTCAATGCCGGACCATGAGGGGAGTTCGGCTCCGCCTCCGCCACTTGGTTCACCATCAACTTCAACTCGAGATCGAGTGTATCCGCTTGATCCCTCCCATGATTCTTGCACAGCTCTCAAAACCTGATCAGCGGTAGAGTGCAGCTCTTTCAGGAGAACGTCGATCAGTTTGGCCCACTCATCACTGCCTCCTGACTTGGCGGCGACATGGTGAAGCGAAATGACGAGTTTTCGCGAAGCTCGTTGCAGGCTTTGAGGAGCAACAATTTCGTCTGATTGCGTAGGAGCGAGATATGGCTTGACAGCGGTCTTCAGTTTGGCGCTAGAAGGTCGAACCGTGGTTGGGTAAAGCGGGATCAGAGCTGAGAGGGTGTCGCAAATAGTCTCAATGACAGGCAAAGGTGTTTGAAGCTTCTCTCCAGACTTGGGAGCGCTGATGAGCTTGAGACAAGCGGTGACAAAAGTTGGGATAGTAGGTGTGGCGATCTCTCGGACCAGAGTTTGGTATGGCTGGACTGAGATGTAGATGCGTGCAAGAGTCACGATAGCCAACTCTTTGGAGGCCATTGGATCACTTTTCTAGCAGGGGTTAGTACAATTTCTCTATCGAAATGAGTTTGAACATACCTCAACGACAGCCAAAAGACCAGCGACCCATTTTTGACAATCTCGCAGAACCTCCCATCCACCAACGTCGACCATAGTCTTAATCAGAGCAACGGCAACGAATCGAGACTCGCGGGTTGTACGTCCAGTCAGGAGGTTGTTGATCTTCAACTTGATTTTGTGAACGATTCCAGCGGCTTCAGAGGAGCCATTCTTGACCTTCGTGTCTGAAGGCGCGGACAACGCCTCTTTGCAATGTAGGACATGGTTGATGAGAGACGGTAGCGCATGAAGAAGAAGCTGAGGTTCCGCGATATCGTTAAGTTTACGGAGAAGAACCCGCAGATCAGGTGGTGTTGAAGTCGACATGATTGTTGAGTTTTGGTTGAGGTTTGATGAGAGGTTGTGAAGTCTCAGACGCTTTGCGACAAAGTAAGCTCTTCAAGATATTGGTCTAGGTAGAAAGACCAACTCAAATTGTAATGCGCCGCCACTTGTAATTGACAGAAGCAGAAGCAATTAAAGTATTTTTTTTTTTTTAAAAAAAAAAGTCTGGAAGATTAGATATAATCCAGAAAATCTGTCAAGAATGCAAATCTTGGCTTATATGGAACCTCAGATTCTGCTTGAAGCTGTAGATCAGATCGACCAAGAAATCTTCGAAACTTTTTTTCTGCTTCTGTAGTTTAGGTCCCTTAGCAACGCCAACAGCATAGCTTAGGTGGGTTAGCCTGGCCGGCCGGGAAGACCCCTGGCAGTGGAGTTTATCGTGCTGGAATGTCCGATTTTGATTGGCTTGGCAGTCGAGTTACGTCGTCCCAGCAGCTCTCCATCTGCCAAATACCACCGTAACCACCTTTAAGTCCAGAGACCGCAACTATACCATCACCACAGGAGGCCTCGTGAAACAACACGAATATCTTTCAGTATAGACGATTCTGAAACCTTTACGGTCTCAGTAACCTCGAATTCGAGGTCTCCTGTTCTTTTCCCCCATCGAAACCATCCCGCCATGCTCTTGGCGCTACCCAGCTGCTAGTCTAAGTCCGAGACCGATCCCCTGAATATTGAACAGACAGAAGTTGAACCATGGGTGTAAGACGACACAGGACGCTCTTATGGATTGCTGAGAAGCTGACCGTGTATTGCTGTTGTTTTATAGCCCAAGGCTGTGCAATACATTAACCAGCTGGACCATGCCCGCTGCGACGGTAACTGGGACTTGGTCCCGGAGCTCGTTCGCAAAGTCCGCAAGCATGCTCCCGACAGAGCTTGTATGATACTCCGAATAGCTTCCCAAGAAACAATAGTAACACAATTCAACTAGGCCTCGCGCTGACCGCCGAAACCGAATGCGCCATTGCGAAGACGACGGGCGCAGCAGCTCATACAAATAACGAAAGTCGACCAACCACTGCCGTTAACACTGGCGATATTAATGTTGCGGACCAACTACCGAAGCTTGAGGCGGCGATTGATGAGGAAGCTGCACACGAGAACGATAGATTTCAGGCTGAGGTATGCGCAGGCTGGTTGCACTGGACACTGGGAGACTACAACCAATGTGTTACTCGACTACCCGAGAATAACTTGACGGAAGGAGAGATCAATCCAGCCGATAAGAATGCTGAATGGTCAAGCGTCTGCGCGCTCAAAGCCGCATACCTCAGGGCTAACTGCCTTGCGCGTAGCGGTGAGTCGAAGCAGGCCTTGATTTCTTACCGAGCCGGTCTCCCATCTCTTGGACGAGTGTGGGCAGAACATGGAATAGGACGACAACTTCGATACTGGTCAGAGCTGTTTCTTACCGAATACTGCATGCTAGCCGGCACCGCGTACCAAAACAACGAAATTCTGCAGGTTGATGCTGACTCATTGTCTGGTTACCGTGCCTGGGCAAGATTCTGGGATACTATGTCTACACCTGTGACGGGAGGATACGGCTTTAAGGGCTCCGTACCTAGGAGGACAGTCTGGAAGGAGTACTACACTGCTCTCTCGCAGATTCTCGAGTCTGATCAGCCCTTTCCAACCGGATTTGTGAGCAATACGGCTGGCGACCTTTCACCGCGAAGTCAGCTGCGAATTGAACTCAAGCATGCTGAAGCTACATACCAGGCTCTCCTACTGGGGGAAACGTCCTTCCCAAGAGCTGAAGATGAGCGTGAGGAAGTTGAATGGTTCGTCAACCAAGTACTACGGAACTGGACTATCCTCTGTGGGCGAGGATGGAGCGAAAAGGACCTAGGTCAAGGTGGAAGAGGAATCTTGAGCCGTGGAGTCCTCGATATTCTTTACAGCGCAGCCATGAAGACTTACCACTCGACATCCATTCTGCGCTCATTATTCCTCGTCCACCTTTCCGTTGCCGAATTCGATCTCGCTTCCAAGGCTTTCGACTCATACCTTGAGATTGTCAAGAAGGGTAAGGCCCGTGTTGACAAGACAGGACACATCGAACCTAGCCTGGACGACGATGCCACAGTGCTCGAGACGATCGCTCAATGCATCCTTGCTCTTTGCAGATATGGCCAACATCCTGCCGCTGAAAAGGCGTACCATCTTGGATTGGAGTTGGAGGACTGGTTGGCCAAGTTACCTCAACTTACTTCCCAAGATAACCCTACGCCGGTCATTTCGGAACATGACGAACTCAACGCACCACACCCTCCTGTACCACCTCATACTATCGCTCTGACATGGCAAGCCATTGGTCTGTCTCAGGCCAACTGGTCAAGAATCACATATGAGGCCTCCGCGAGGACCGAGATTCAGCAAAAAGCAATTCGATGCCTAAGGAAATCTCTATCAGCTGACCTTGGACGATCGAAAGATATCAGGAGTTTCTATGCTCTTGGCTTGCTCTTAGCTGAGCGACGAGAACTGACTGCTGCGATCGAGACTGTCAGAACCGCCTTGACAGCAAGCAAGGATCAGGAAGAAAACTACGATTTGGTATATGGACCATACTGGCAAGAACGATCTTTGATCCCTGTGTGGCATCTACTGGCTCTTCTCCTCAGTGCTCGACAAGATTACAGCATGGCCTCAAGGGCATGCGAGGGTGCTCTGGAACAGTTCAAGGACAATACTATCTTGTTTGGAAAGGCTGATCAGGCGTTCAGGAGCGAGCACCTAAACGAAGCAGAAAAGGGCGCCGCATCAGAAGACCGACACGGCCTAGTTGATGATATGGATGATGCGGAGAAGGAGAGCATTCTGGAAGTGAAGATGACACAGCTTGCATTGATTGAGTTGAATGATGGCCCTGATGTGGCTGTGAATGCTAGTTTCGAGCTGTTGACACTATTCTCGAGATTGTTTGGAAATGTTGCTGCATCACCAACACTCAACCCACCCAAAGCTCTGGAACCACCAAAGACTTCTGGTACGCTTAGGAGCATTAGGGGAACTATTTTCGGTGGCGCCGACAGATCAAGACCGCCTACGAGACAGGTCTATGCTCCCCCTGGCGACAGAAATCCCCGACCCCAGACTGCGGCAACAGTGCGAAGTAGTGCACCAACTATTCAAGTTACCGGAGATACTGGATCCGCAACAGAATCGCGACCACGAACATCGGCGTCTTCTGTCCGTCGCAATAGGAGTGCTACGGGTAGAAGCAATAGTCTTCAGAAGCGTGAGCGAAGCCACAGCCGGCAGCGATCATCCAGTATTGGAGCTATCGGAGCTTCACATGGACCTACAGTTGTCGATGGCGATGTATTCTTTACACCAGCAAATGTTGAAGACCAAGAGAAGGAGCAACAGTCAGACTTCTTCACATACTCGAGTAAACGACAATCCGCCAGCAGAGGTTCATCTTTCAGAAAGCAACGGCCGATTGGACATCTCAACTCTTATCTTTCCACACAGTCCAAGTCCACTGACTACTCTGAGCTATCAGTCGACAACGCCTACGCCTCTACCTGTATCCTGCCTTTGATCCACTTCCCCAAGGACAAGGAACGATCTCAGCGAGCTGCCCTGTTGGTTCGAGTTTGGCTTATGATTGCTGGTTTCTACCGCCGCGCAGGCATGAGGGACGACTGTAAGGGGGCCGTCACAGAAGCACAACGACTAATCCAGAGTCTCGAGTCTGATCTGGCTAGAGATCCTTCAGGCTCTGGCGCCTTGAAAAGTCTTGGCTGGGCTGAAAAGAAGAGTGTTGAGGATCTCTGGAGTGACTTGTATGCAGAGGTAAGACTGGACCCCTCTTTATACACTATATACAAATCAGCTAACATCATCGCAGCTTGGTCAACTATCTCTGTCCCAAGGAGCACCCTACACGGCCCGCAATGACTTTGAGACCGCTTTGACGCATACGCCAAACCACCCCAGCGCTATCGTCGGACTCTCCAACATTCTGCTCGATATCTACAGTGAAGATCTCCTCCCGCCTTCCCCCGTTCCTGCTCTGGACGACCCCTTTTATCCCAATGCTGGTAACGACCTTGTCTCGACTTCAAGTAGTTATGATGTCCCCCCCCTCCCATCCACACCACTTGGCCTCGGCCCTGCAAACACGCAATCCACTCCCAAGCCACTGATGGACGCCGACGAGCTACCTGTCGCCTATAAGGCAACGCGCCTGCCCCTTGTCGATCGTCTCGCCGCCCGAGATCGTGCATATGCACTGCTTTCTACGCTTACTAAACTTGGCTCCAGCTGGAACTCATCCGAAGCATGGTTCACTTTGGGCCGCGCCTATGAGGAGAGTGGACAGCCTGAGAAGGCCAAGGAAGTGCTTTGGTGGTGTGTGGAACTTGAAGAAGGAACCGGTGTTCGAGATTGGCGCTGCTTGACTGGTGGAGGTTATATTATCTAGAACGGAATATGCTGTCTAGACATTCGATGCGTTTGTTCTAAATACTGGCTTTTCAAAAGGTGGAATATAATAATAAGGATATGTGGTTTCTCCCTGGGTCTGCTGCGGTTACCTGTGGTATCTCCCGTCTTCTCTTCGATATATGCAACCTCTTCAAGACATCATTTGTTAGCATGTGATTCGCAACCTCTAAAGTTCGCGCCCTACATAATTGTTCCAAGTAGTTTGCCTCTCCGATACTGGTAGACACGATATGACATGAGGACTCACGTATGGAAGATGCCTACGTAACATACGTGATCAGTCAATCATAGAACAGGTTCTTAATGAAGAATTGTATTTGTATCATCATTGTCCAAGTCTCTTCATGCTATCACACTTCCTCCTCCTTCACCAGTCTTCATGAACTGGAAGAAAAGACCCAGCCGCCCTATGAAATGAATAAAGAAAAGGGGGAATATTCGTTTTGACTGAGAAAGACAAAGAAGACGATTCTTTTTAGCTCTAATGTGTTTTTGTCCGCAAAACTCCCTGAACATGCGCCGCGAGGCTCCCATACACCCATCCCCAGTCATCATCATCGTGAAGCTCAGTCTCGTCATGCTCAAATCCACCGTGCTTGCTATTCAGGCACGGATATATATGTCTCCCTATCAAACTGCGAGCATCTTATTTTTGTTTTTAACTTATTTTTATGGTTTTTGTCCTTTTCTTTACTGCCGAGACTTGAGGAGATTTTGCAAGTAGGAAGCAAACTGCCTCTTGTCCGTCGACGTCGTGAGAGATCGTAAAAAGTCGTCACTGTTGACTCCGAGGCTAGGGAAGAGGTTGTTCTGCAGTTCCTGGATGAAAACATCGCCAGTCTTGGTGTAAATAATCTGCTCCAGACCCGCAATCTCTGTGAGAACTTGCTTAGTCTGGGCATCCTGGAAGGGGCGGAAGTTGGGGTTCTTGATAACCTCCCAGCAGGTCGAGTGGAATCTGTCAATCATGAACTGCTCGAAACCAGGGAATGCAGGGTTCGGGCTGCCGGAAGGAGCTGTTGGGTTTTGTGAGATAGTTGCGACATCAGGCCCGCCCCAGATGGCTGCCATTCTCATCATAAGGGTAAAGGCAAGCCTGCTGCTGGTGACGTTACCCTCGAGAGTCTTGGCAAGCTCGATAATAGACGAGATCATGGGCTCGAAGAAGCCTTGGTTCGATTCACTGACGAGAACGCCGTCCAGTCCATTGTTCAGAATGATCTGGAGGAAAGAGAGGTATTCCCTCCTCAACTCGCCCAGCTGGATCTCATCGTCAGTTCCGGCGATAGGTTCCGTGAGCCCACCGAAAATTCGCTGAAGCAGAGGTGTTAGAAGCATGTTAAGAACTTCGTAGATCTCCGCCTTGAAGCCGAACACGACCTGATCCAACAAACGCAGGAACATGGCCATCTCGTCCTTGGAGGAACTCTGGGACAATAGACCTTCGATCCACTGTGGTAATTGAGGCAGCACAGCAGAGCCCAGAACGCCCAAAAGCTTGGAGAAAGCTGAGCGGCAAGCAGTGCGGATCTCGGCAGATGAGTTCAGTTGGTTCAGGGCAATCAGGATGGCTTCAGCAGCACGAGAGAACTCGTCAGAGACGGCCTTGTCAGGTGGCCCGTGAGCATTGGAGGCGACACCTGGAGTCCAGTCTGAGAATCCGTGGGCGAGCGTACCCAGGGCCATAACAATGTGATGCACCTGAAGAGCTGCCTGAGCATCTCCAGCCTTAGCTCGCGGGAGGTGGCTTTCCATGTCTGTGAACAGGGGGTCCATTACAGATCGGGCATACAAAGCTTGCTTATCAGCGGGTGTGCTCTGAGTTGACGAGATGCATCCAATAGCCTCGAAGAGGTACAACTGGCTGGTGAAGAGAGCATCCGCGGAGTGGTCGGACTCGTCTGAAGACATATCGTCGTCGGCGTCGTCTCCAGGGACCTCAGCCTTGATAGGCAAGAGATCTCCAATCGACTGGATAACTGTCTCCGCAACGTTGCCAACTTGAGCGCGTAACTGCTTAATGAAACGATGGAACAGGTACCACGATCGGGTCTTGATGCGAACGTGGTCATGGTGTACCAAACGCACAAAGTTCTCGAGAACTTGGGGAATGTACTGTGAAAGATGGTTTTCGAAAACAACGCAGTATCTGACGCAAATCTCCATGTACTGCAAGAGAATGGCCGGATGAGAGAAGTTGGCAATGCCTGTAATATGTTAGAGTCACTGCACTACAATCAATAATTCACCAAAGAGTGCTTACCAGACTCGACCATCTTCTGCATCATGACCACCAATCTCTCCGAGGCTTCGGTAGAAGGCTGGTTCTTGGTTCCCAAGCCCTGGTTGGGAAGAGCAAGCTCGCCAAAGAGGTACATTTCATACAAAGCCAGATCAAGATCCCGCCAGTCCATTTGCGAGCCCTGCTGGTCCAGCGTTTGGAAAGTGGTGGCAACCAGATTGCTCAGCATGTCCATGTACAGTGGCTGGTCAATAGCAGCGATCGACTTTTGCAGGTTCTGGAGCTTGCGACGCAACTCCTGGAACTCAGCTTCGTCGGTAAGTTCATCCTCATCACCCCAGGTGGTAGTCTCATCGTATCTCATTTTGTGAATGATGGCATCTAAGATTGGCGCAAGCATGCCACCATAGTCTTGGTGAACCACGGTGAGTTTACGGAGGAAGGTAAGCAGATCAGTCAGGGCGGGGATGACTGAAGAGCAGACCTCATCATATTCGTCAGAGAAGAAGCGCAGAAGGAAAGGCAAGAAGCCGTGGAGATGCTGGTTAGCTCTAGCGCGGGTATCATCACTGATCTGGCCGTCCTCGAGAGCCCGTACGATATCGGAGAGGACGGTGTTAACTAATTTGGCGACTGCCTCGGCCAGATCCGTATCGTATCGAGAGGTTCCCTTGTACTCGCTCAGAGGAGGACTAGCAACTAATTGTTCGACAATTTCTCGAAGGTTGATGAAGGAGATCATCTCCATCTTGTCTGAGGAACGCATTTTCTTGCCGCATATCTCATTCAAGGTGTCGATAGCGGTATCACGAACCTTGTCCTCACCTGAACTGGTCGGCCGTCCAACTACTGGCAGCAAGAGTCCAAGCATATCCTGACTGATAACCAGGGAGATGTCCATCCAGCTGACCCACTTGCCCAGGACCTTGAGGACAAGTTCTACAACAGTGTCGTTGTCCGAGTATTGGGTAAGAAGCTGCTTCCAGGACTCAGACACTTTATGCATATCCTGAGCTCGGAGTTGATCCTTGAGCTCAGTATTTCGCTTGGCTTCGTTGTTCTGCCGTGACAGAAGCATATCGGCGATCTCGTCGTGAATGGAGCCGAGGATTCGAAGGTAGAAGACGACACCCGGAACATTGTTGGTGTTTGTTGAGAGGCCTGTCAACTCGAGGTGGTCGTCAAGGAAGCTCTCCCAGCCGTTTTGGTAGAGGAAGACAAACAGATACGTCAATGTTTGTGTGAGCTTGTTCTGAAGGTGTGCAGGGTCGGGTTCTTGCTGAGCGTTGGGGCCGTATGTTTGCCGACAGTATTGAAGTAGGGTTTCTTTGAGGAAACCAAGGCTTGCTTGGTCAAGACCTTGTGTATGGACCGCATAGTTGACCACCTCCAAACAGACCAGACGGACGACTTCTGACGTTCGAGGGGTTCGAGCGAAGAGAGTGGTACAAGCTTGCCATCCTGAGGGATCGGTTCGTAGTTGGTTCAAGTATTCGAAAGCTTGTTCTTTAATGGATTGATCGGAGGTGGGGTTCGAGAGGATCCCGACAGCGTTCTCGATCTGTGCCATTGAGATAGATGTCAGCAACGAAATGTTGTCATATTACTGCGAGCTTCATATGTTACCCAGACCGTCGGGTCGGGCCTCGAGAAGGCAGGTATTGGGCCGATGCGGCTTGACCATGACCAAAAAGTGACGACCAAAGTGGCGGGGCACGAGAGTAACTCAGATGTCATGGGGACAAAGAAATAAAGTATTAACTCACCTGAGCCTCCATGATCGAGGTTCAGTTGCAATATACGCTCGAGATAATGATAGAGAGAGACGTTTCAAGTATGGATGATGCTGCTATAATTCCGGCAGCCTAATGTATACAACATCCAGCATATCTAGTTATGGCAGAAATATAGAGGGTCAAGGCGAGCAAGAGCAAGGCTACCGAGGGGTCATGCCTAACTGAAGGTAGATTCGGATTGGATGATGGGAAGGAAAGAGCCCGTATAATGAGCAGGGGTACAGCTGATGGGCCTGGAGCTATTCCAGAGACGGCTGCGGTAGTATGAGCTGCTAGGGGCACGAGAACAGCAATTTTGAGGCGGTGACAGCAGTTTTGTCGTGTGAAGACTGCGTTTTTATCTCGAGATGTGCTATTTCTAAAAGTCGGTGCGTTGAACTTCTTGGGCTTGTGTCAATGTGGGGTAACTCTGTCGGCACATGTTCGGCAAAACGATCCCCTCTCTCTGCACTTTGACGACTCTCTCACCTTCATGAACCTCACCTCATGATGAATTACAGCTCAACGTCCGTATCTATAGTGAATGAAACATGATAGCAGCTACACCTTTTCGAACCTCAGGCTTGTATCCATATCATGGAGCTATCCATATGCAGGAGACCAAGAACAGATAAGCGGTAACGACCTGAGCTACTTTTGAGCCATATTACCAACTCAAACACTTACACTGCAGCCCAATGCTTCAATATGGATACCATCAGCGCCGAATAACCTCATTCGTACAGACACACACTCATAGTGGAAGCCCCAAAAATCGACATCCTTCGACATGAACGGGTACCTTAAGCCCTATCCAGTGGGTCAGGGCAACCTTACCAAGCTTTCCTCGATCTCCATCTTTTGGAATAGGTCTTTTGATCTCGAAATCGTTGCTTTGATATGGCAAAGGCGATATCTTGGAAGTTTTGCAACCTGCAAGACCAGACTCGGACATTACTCGAAGCTATTCATACCGCGGCCTCATTGACGTTGTTTTGGTTTCGTGCAAGTGTTGGAGTCATGATGCTTCAAAGTGTAAATTCATGGCGAAAACGTTATACCCGTACGACGTTGTTTTGGATGATCGATTTGTCATCGTTTCGAATTTGAATGTGTTGAAGCTTGACCAGGCTATGAGATTCTTGGCATGGCAACTCGTCTGACGACCACGGCTATGCTTGTGTTCGATCACATGAGCGTTCGGGCTTCATCATGAGACCATCATGAGACGAGACTGCTCATTGTGTATGCCTTTACACAAGGTGCAAAGTACAAGTACCAAGGAGCTTAAAGTAAAAGTTTCATGTACGAACCGCACTGAGGTGAGAGGAGCTATCATTGATATGATGCACAGAGTATACGAACGGTAGCTTCCGTGAGAGGCAATAACTCTCGGTAGCCCTATTGTTTCGAATCTTCAGACTCATAGATCTGTGTGCGGTTTCAGTGTTCAGAGACAGATTAACTTCGGAGTCAGAGAGCCGTTGGAAGCATGGATGCTACGGGTCGCAAAAAGCATTGAGCATCATATACTGGCCCAAAATGTAATCGAAGTCCGAGTATCAAAGTGATAAGATCACCGAAACTCTTATAGGTAGTCAGAGGGTTGCGAGAACGTAGCGACAAGCGCTTCGCATAACAAAGTGCGTTTCGAACATTTTTCACATGAGCTCATTGAGAATAGCTGAAGGGCGATCGACTAATAGCCGATGTTTCGTTCGGGGAGTATCTCGGTAACTCAGTCTCAGCTCCCTCTTTGAAATTCGGAAAGAAAGAGGAAGCGACAAGCATCACTGGTCAATATTGGCGCATGACGTGAACTTGAGATCAGCACCTTGTGGGCCGTGTTCTTTGTTTCCTTGCAATGGCTTGCAAAAAAGGGACGATCGACAAGCATTCGCTGAAACAACAGAGATCGACAGACGCTCGGCGCTTCAAACGTGCGAAGATATCTTTGATGAGCGACGGCGCGATAATAAACAGACTAGAGGCTGGTCAAGATAGAGATGACTCGTCATCTTCATTTCCCCATCTGTTCTCCTTCTTTGACCTTGTAAGGAATAGTGAAAGTTGAGATGTTTAATATTTAGCTTGGCTTCGTTCTATTTAACAGAAAATGCCTAGTTTGACTTAGAGTCCCCTATAATTCTCCGTTATAGGGGATTCCGTCACACTGTTATGGATGGGTGTTCTTAATATGCGGACTATTGCTGCAGCCAACGATTCGTTGCCAAGCTTCCATTGACAGGCGGGAAGATCGTCAGGAGAAGGGCGGCAAGCCACTACCGGCTGGGGCATTGGCTCACAGTCAGCCAACACCAACTGCAAGCCAGGCAGCCAGGGTTCAGTTCTGCAGGGGTTTTGTAGTGAAGTGAAGTAATGGAAGTGAGTTGATACCGCCATTAGAACGTTACGCAAGCAAAGACACGGCAGAGAGAATGACGAGAATAGAAGCATTTTTTCCAAACTATTGATGTAAGTGACAATTATCAAGAGATTAAAATCGATGATCGCCTTGTCTTTACGGGCAATCCGATTTTACATTATCGTGGGTGGACCTTTTGGCTTTGAAGCCGCGTAAGACAAAATATTGTGGTTCTTTGTTTCATCACGACTCGACGTCATGGGAGTCTAATGTTCTGTTTTGATCAGCAAAGTCCAACTCGCTCGAGCCGACAACAAGTAGAGTAAAAGCTCGGGGCTTTATTACATCGTGTGACAAGGGAGTGTACATCTTAATCGCGGGAATAAGCTCAGCTGTCAGGCCCAAGATTGGACGAATCCAATCATCAGTTGAATGGCCATAGCGGCTTCCCATCCATGTTTCCATTCACTTTTGAGGCCTCACAAGGCGATGATGCTAAACAACCGTCACCGCCTCGAAAAGAAGAAGAAATTCGAAGAGTAAAGCTTTCTTCACCGACACAACAGATAGTAAGATCTAGACTTAATTCTCTTACCATTTATTCGTATCTACTATTAACATTACGTAGTAATCTCTCCAAGTAACCCCCAGTGAGGTAACCGAAATACATATTAAAGCAGCCTGCAACTTACAGTGTCTACAGCACCTAGGGCCAAATCTTCCGCATTTAGAAGGCTGTGATCTCGGTTCTTGTTTGATTGTGATGTTGCACTTTCCAACCCTCCCTCATATCCACATACGGCAATCAGAGAAACAAGCTCATCGGATCGGAGAACTAAGACGTCAGCTGTTGCTTCTATCTTGGGGAATTGAGATTGTTTGTTCAGCATAGACTTTCTGATAGCCTCACCTTAAAGTACAGCTCAGCTCAGCAAGTACGCAATAGCCTATCCGATGTCAAGTTTTGACAAGATGCGCGCATCGGGATTTGGTTTTAATGGGGACTTACTATGTAGGATGGTGATACCTAGCTGGTGGGTTCCTGCATTAATCTAAGTTGGAAGAGTGGCGCAAAAGACCCTTGTAAACAGGAGGCTCCTGGCTCCATAGGGCGTTTAGTCTTGTCTCAGATTTTGTGCAATCAACAGAGATCCAATCAGATTTCCTATGCGAGCACTGGATAAAGAAAAATCAGCTGTCGCTGTCAGAATGAAGGAGAAGTCTGTAGTTTCATTGGCCATTGCGGTTTATGCAGTCAGACACTTCTTGATCAATGCTGTGGACGGATACTGTGTGTTATTAGGATTTTGTTTCAATATTCTGGAACAGAGCAAAGACTCAAAAGTTCTTTCATAGCGTTAGAATCCTCTTCTTAATGCCACTCGCCAAGCTGCAGATAAGGCGAAACAAGACATGTCTTGGCCTTTCCTAACATAAAAAACGATTCAGGGTCTGGCAACAATGGCTAGTTTTCGGTCCGATGTTTTATGCAAATGGAAGCTTCCCTTCCCTTTCCTTTCGCAAGCGAAGACTTGAAAGAGGCAGGTGGGTGTCAGAAGAAATGTCCTCTAAGACTTAGGCTACAGAAATAAAGAAGCCTAAATGCTAGCCTATGCTAGCATAAGATGATCAAATTATTTCGTCTCTTATGCTCCCAGGGGCCAATTCTTATGACACCCTGAGGAGAGGCACTTGAACGAGTTGATGATATCCCTGCATAAAAAGGGATGGAGACTTGCACAAGTCCTTTATTTTAGCGGTCGGCCTCCAGAGGAAGGTGAACTCGACCAATGCTAGCAACTACCCCAGTAAAAAAGCGCCAACGTTCGCCAATTGCCTGGTCCAGGAAATAAACCCCGGTTTCGCCTTCCAGGAACTATCCCTGATCAACATGCACCAAGCATCGATCCTCATATGCCGCGCTCTAAGCTACGACATACTACTGAACTTTTGCTGAGAGGACCAGCTGGCAAGAGACGGTAGGGGAGAAATCAACAACCAAGTCAAAGGATCTGTGTCTTCTTACCAGGCTCGGAAGTTTTTCGCTTTTTTTTTTTTTATATCATCTTTGTGGCAGATAGAACAAGCATCTTCAGCCTCTTTCAATCCTCGACGAACCGTTCGCTGAACTTGGCGCCGCGAAACTTGCCCCCTCCTCAATCTAGCAGCCACTCAGCATGTAAGCAGCGCCTGTCGATCCCTGGGTGGTGTGGCGGAATCCACTTTGGACGACCGAGATGAAGAGGGTGAACAGAGTGTGAATGGGCGATGCTCGACTGGTCCACTGAACGACAACGGCCATCGATACCTCCCTCCCAATGCAAGGGATCAGATTTCGTTCTCAAAATTTCGATCAAATCCCTGGGCTTGACAAGCCGCTAAGAAAGATTCAATCTGAGAACTGGAGGCAAGCCTCACGAACCCGTCAGCTCACAGACTAGACAGCATCAACTGCACTGACTACCAAGGCAATTCCTGCAAGCCATGCTATCTATCTGTCGTGCTCCTAGTCATGGCCCATGGTCCGTGGTTCAGAAGAGATGGTGATCTAACAGCCAACTCTCAAGGATGAGATGGGGCTGGGATCCACGGGCCACAGAAGGCTCCATGGGTGACCTTCTCTGAAAGACTGGGGCAAGCGACATGGCTTCCCCCAGCTTTGATGCTAGACTCACACACTTCATCCCATGTTTGTTGCCTTTACTGGAACCCCCCTTGGACCCAGAATGGATGGATGGCCTCCTTGGACCATGGTACGTAATCTCCGTATAGGAGTTGCTGCTCTATGGATCGATATCGCTATTAATATGCGACCATCCTGCGACCTCAATCGAATATTTTCTTCCCTTTCTCTTCAGCCCAAAAAGCCATTTCTAAGCTGCTAGTTTCAGAACATTTGACTTAGGTCGTCCATTCTTTCACCACTTTCGATATATCAACTTATTATTTTAAGCTTGTAGCTTCAGACTTTCTTTACCAAACTTACAATCAAATCCGCCAAGATGCGTTACTCTACTGCCGCCGCTGCTCTCCTGGCCTCTGGTGCCATGGCCCACTACGACGAGGTTTCCAAGGTCTACGAGACCAAGCGAGTTACCATCACCTCTTGCGGTCCTGAGGTCACCAACTGCCCTGCCTCTTCCACCGTTGTCAGCACCACCTCTTACCCCGTCCCTCCCAAGGTCACCTCTGCTCAGCAGGGTGCTGACACCACCGAGGCCTACGAGGTCCCTGAGGTCCCCGCTACCACCGAGGCTCCTGAGGCTCCTGCCACCACCGAGGCTCCCATGACCACCTCTACCATCTACTCCACCAACGTCAAGACCATCACCTCTTGCGGTCCCGAGGTCCCCAACTGCCCCGCCACTGGTGGCACCCCCGTTGTTGTTACTGAGACCATTGCCGTCTCTACCACCGTCTGCCCCGTTGAGCCTACCGGTGGCAGCGAGAAGCCCGGCAAGCCCGAGACTCCTGGCCAGCCTGAGAAGCCTGAGACTCCTGAGACCCCCGAGAAGCCTGAGCAGCCCGAGAATCCTGAGCAGCCCGAGACTCCTGAGAAGCCCGAGCAGCCTGAGACTCCCGGAAAGCCTGAGCAGCCTCCCGCTCCTCCTGCCGAGACCCAGCCCGCTCAGCCTCCTGCCACCCCCGAGCAGCCTGGCCAGCCCGGTAACGGCACCGTCCCTCACCCTCCCGTCTACCCCGCTCCTCCCGCTACCGAGAGCGGTGCTAAGCCCATCGTCCCTCCTACTCCCGTCCCTGGCCAGCCCGAGCAGTGCGTTCCTTCTCAGTCCGTTAAGGCCATCACCAAAGAGTACACCACTGTCATGACCAGCGTCGAGTACCAGACCGTCCAGGTTCCTTGCGCTACTGGCACCACCCCCGAGAACCCCCAGAACCCTGAGCAGCCCGGCAACCCTGGTGAGCCTGAGGGCCCTGCTCCTACTGGACCTGCTGTTCCTCCTCCTGCTACCACCCCCATTGGCGGCGGTAACCAGACGTGAGTACTCCGATATTTGCTTATACTTGAATCCATTACTGACTTTGTCACAGCGTTCCCGGTCCTACTCCTCCCGCTGTTGCTGGTGCCTCTTCCTTCGCCGGCTCTGCTATCTTCGCTGCCGTCGCTGGTTTCGCCGCTTACATGCTGGTTTAAACTATTCCCTTTTCCAATTGTATCTGTTTAGGCCTGCTGGCTATGGCATCTCATGAGCTTTTCTGTATTTAAATGTCTTTCAATGTACAATACTCGGCTAGACTTTTAAATACCACCGCTATCTTGGCGTTTTTTATTTTGTATATTACATCTCTAATCTGCAATCCGGTATTTGCGATTGGAAGTTATTCTTTATTGTCTAATTGAAAGATGATATGTCTATTCAACGACTCTTCTGTGATATAATTGATCTCTTTATGTTAACATCCATTGAAAGACGTTGTAAATGGGGCATGTATGGAATGCCGCCAAGGGGTTTAGTCAAGCCACCCGTCTGCAGACCCCTGGCAAAGCTGGGGTTCAGAGACGCCAATTTGTCTGCTCCACTTGTCTCATTTCCCAGATCTTGCATCTCGGCGAGATCTAGGTCTAGAGCACTGGCTTTATTTTACGAATTTCTCAATCGAATACGCGGATTGTCAAATGTCGCTTGTTTTATTGTTCTGTATTTCCGTCTAGATCGAATAGGAAGGCCACATGGGTTCGATGTTTGTAGATGACATGGGTAGTGGAAAAGGTGAAACGGCTCATTTGATATTGGATGAGTTTGCTTGGATATGGTGCGAGGTCATGCACAGGGGCTTTAAATTTCCCGAGTCTGCTGATGTTCCTTTTTCGGATAGGTGTTGCTGGGATCAAATAGCTACCGGCTAAATTGATTGTTTGTCTGGATTCATACACACTATTGTTCAAGCATTATTGTGTCGAGAATAGTATCAACCTGCAGGACCTTTCCTTCAACATAATATGTTTACGTGGACGCAGGAAGAAGCACTTATTATTACTTTTTCTGTAACCGATAAGAACTGGTGAGGGATAAATGAATAGGGCACTTTTCCTTCCATCCGTACTCTGAAGACAAGACAAGATACCCTATACCGGTACGCTCTAGGAAGCTGGAGTCATGAATCGAACGCTCGCTTACTATTACCTATGCTATAGAATGCTTAAACTGATTCAACAAATGCATTTCCATCATGCTCTGGATACTTTGCTTAGTTAATGGTTGCTAGTTGCTTCTCAGTGTTCGCAGCCACACCTAGGAATTGTGGGATACTCGACGTCGACAGCGCGCATAGCGTTGCCTTGAGAGAACGGGATAAAGTACCTGTTCAAGCATCAAGTTACCCTATCATGGTCCTTGCCCGGCAACCTCCGGATGATAGGACATCCCCGCATGAGGCGTTGTTGATATTTGGGGTAAGTTGCTGTGTGTTACGAGGTTTGGGGAAATGCGGCGCTAACTTAAACATCAGGAGTTGTACATTGACATTCTGTCAAACAAGCTTCTAGCTTAGTTCTTTGGTGCTAGTCTAGCTAGTCTCAGAAGAGAGTATGAAAATATCTCCGATTGACAGTGTTTGATGCTTGTTATATGGGGCACTTTGGGTTCTCGACCCAAGGAATCTTGGTGTTAGATGTCGTAACAACAATTAGCAGTAGAAGCACCCTTCAAAACGAAGAAGTAGAGGAAGAGTACTTTTCTCATAATCAATATTTGGACATGGTATTAGAGCGCTCCTTGGTTGGCTGGGCGCCAGTCCGCTTAGAATCAACACGACGTTGGCCGCTTCAAGTCGTACCTGTAATGACAACAACACTCAGAGTTGGTTTCGAAACACATCGATCATGAGAGCTATAAACTATAACCTGTCCTTCATTAATATCAATGGAATCCATCATCTATAGTAATATCAACACAGAACCCCATGTTCCATTCGAGTCCCCATCTCGAATGTGTGGGAAGGAAACGAAGGAGTAGGAGGGAGGAACACTCGCCACTTTGGGAATGCCCGAAAATCACTCGCATCTCATTATCATGTGGCTTGTAATTGACTTCCTGAGTTGTGTCTACCTAGGAACCTAGAGTTGTGTCTAGAGTTGTGGATCCTTCACGATGAACGATTGGTAGCATCGCTGTGACTTCGCTGATAGGAGAAGGAGCAAGCCCGGCGCACACAGGAAGGAAACGCCCAGAATCAATTGCTCGATCGACTCGATGTTAAAAGGGCAACAATATCCCTTGGTGGTATAATGCCATTTTTCTCCCGAGTCCCGAGTAAACTCAACTTCTACACAACCCATCTCCTCTGATAGTTTATACCATAAACCCTCCTCAACAGTCGTTCGTTCCCATCACTGTTATCATGAATTCTTCTCATGTTGCTATCGCCCCACACGAGAAACCAGCTACAACAGATGGAAAGGCTACAATTGTCGACAGGCGTCCTTCGCTAACAGGCGAGACCGCCACCGTCCTTGTTGAAGATGCCGTCTTTGGTGAGGTCACTGGAGAGGGACCCAACTTTCGTAGTGTAAGCATCCAAATCTTCCTTGCCCTTATCCTGTATGCATCTAACAAATTCCAGTTGAGTTGGATCGGTACCATTGCTCTCATGACCAAGACCCAGATAGGACTCGGTGTGCTTAGTATTCCCGCCAGTTTCGACACACTCGGTCTCGTCCCGGGCGTCCTTTGTCTTTGCGCAGTTGGCGTCATTACTACATGGTCTAGTTACATGATTGGTGCCTTCAAGCGCAGACATCCCGATACCTATACTGTCGATGATGCAGCCTTCAAAATATTTGGCAAAGTCGGTCGCGAGATCACAGCTGTCATGTTTTTGCTGAGTGAGTAACGGACTTAACCCCTTCCTCCTGCTTTGCTCCCACTAACACAGTCGCGTCAAGACTGGGTATTTGTCGCTGGATCCGCCATGCTGAGCATGTCGATCGGCTTTAACGCTATCTCTGAGCACGCTGCCTGTACTGCAATCTTCGTCGCGCTTTCCGCTTTCCTCGCCTTCTCTCTCGCAAGCATCCGAACGCTTAGCAAGATGGGATGGGTTGCCTGGATTGGCCTTACCTGTATCATGACTGCTATCCTGATCGTCACTGTTGCTGTTACACAACAAGAACGTCCCCGTATGGCTCCTATGCCACTCAGGGAATGGAAATCAGACTGGAAGAAGTTCGGCAACCCTACTTGGCCCCAAGCTTTCAGCGCGATTAGCTGTCATGTCTTTGCTTATGCCGGTACTCCCGCCTTCTTCTCCATAGTGGCCGAGATGCGCGAGCCGGAGTTATATTCGCGTGCGCTACTTTGGTCCCAGGCATTTATAACTCTGGTATACTCAACCATTGGTAGCGTTGTTTACTACTATTGCGGCTCTTATGTTTCGTCCCCCGCCCTAGGGTCTGCAGGCCCCTTCTTCATGAAGATCTGCTATGGCTTTGCCCTTCCTGGACTGCTCGTCACTGCCATGATTGTCACTCATGTAAGTCTATCGCAATCCTCGAAATGGCCCGATCGATCAAGATTCTGACTTAAAACCATTAGATTCCCGCAAAATACTTGTTCCTCCGTATCCTCCGGGGTTCTGACCATCTCTCTCGCAACAGCCTTGTCCATTGGGGCAACTGGCTTGGTTGTACAGGCGGTACGGCCTTAATCTCCTACATTATCGCCAGCGCCATCCCTATTTTTGGCTCTCTCGTAGCGCTTATTGGCGCGACGTTTGGGACAATACTCTGCTTCCAACCATATGGGATCATGTGGCTGTACGACAACTGGGGCAGCAAGAAGCGCGGTGTGGCATGGACACTCATGGTCGTCTGGAGTATCTTCGTTATTGCCATTGGCACTGTCATCATGATCCTCGGCACATACGGGACTATTCTGCAAATTGTGGGCGCCAGCAAGGAAGGAACAGCCACTCCCTGGTCTTGCGCGGACAACTCCAGAGCAGTTGCTCCAGACCGCCCAGAGCACTAAGTTTGGGTGACTTCTCTTTGTCTTTCGTCTTCCTTTCGTCTTTCTTTCATAGTGTATGATTAGAGATATCCGATACATTGTAGTTCAACAAACCCCTACAGGCCGATAGCCCTTGATTAGAAGAAAAGTATGTTTATTAAATTTTCTTCTCTTATTGAAAGCGACATGTTGTATTTCCATTTGATCTTGGGTACAGTTTGCGTTAAGCTTAAGTTTTTTGACCAATCATTTATTCTCCGGTCAGTGATGCTTGGCAGGGGGCGCCAAACTCTCGGTGCAAGTCACGGATGCCCAAATAGGCATCTCATGATGTTTGGATCCGCGGAGATGTAAGCCAAGATCTTGGCATACTTCATGTTATTGATACTGCTTAGAAAGCGTCACAGTGAACAGAGATAATATATATCTGTCTAATTTGGAGGGTCTGGCAACGAAAACATATATGAACTTATGAGGATTCAAACATACCAGGACTCGATCTGTTCTCGATACGTGAAGGTATCAACACGGCAAGACGGAGCACATCACGTTGGTTCGTATAGAGTTGTATACGAATTTCAAGGCTCAACTTGAGCCTTAACGTCGACTCCACGATGTGGCAAATGCATCCATTACCTCTGCCGTCCTGGCGACTCGATTCCGAGAAAGAGGCTTCAAGGCTTTATCGAATGGCATATTCCATATAGCTTCGTTCTATTGCACTTTTGGGTGAAAGAAAGCGGAAATAGAACTCCGTAAAAGTCAATTGGTGTCATGAGATGCGAGATTGATTGGTGGCTGATGGAAGGGCCGAGTGGCTTGGCAACGTTCGTATGAGTTTTTGATGTTCGGATGTCGGTAGAGAGGAGGTCTAAGAGGATGCATATGTCGGAGTTCAAATTGACTGGTTTTTGGACTTGGATATAGGTGAAGGTCGCGTGATCAGCTGTTGATTATTGTGTTAACTTATTCCAGAAGCTTGAATCAGCAAGGTAATATCGAGGAGTTACACTCTGTCGAAGCAAGAGAGGAAGTCGAAACTCTTACGACACTCTCGTCACAGCTCAAGCTCTTCAGTTGCTTGGTCTTCGCCGGGCCAACATCAAGTCCTTCTTTGCGACATCCGATGGAACTCGGAGCGACATGTCCGAGCAAGGGAAGACATCTAGAAAACGTCAAAGTATCTCCATCGCGGAAGACTTGAAGCCACCATGAGTTATTAAAGATCGGACCGAGGATTAGTCATGTCTAACCAGTACTGAGAATTGTCGATAAAGGGACCTTTGTCTGGTTGCCGTTGATATCTTGTACCTATGGTCGTGTGATCGGCTGGTGGGAGGTTGAGAGGGGAACTCGATGCAGGGGAAGAGGCTCGATAGACATTGAAATGAATGTTAATACTTTCGAAGAGGTCGATTCGATCAAGGTACCTAGTAGTTGGTAGATTAGTACTGAGATGGGAGGAAGCCAAGTCAGAGGACTCGGGTGCGAGGGTGTGAGAAAAATTGGCCGCCGAGAACATAAGAGTCGAGACAACTTAGTCATCTTATGTTACCGGTTCAGACCAGCATTTAGGCTACTTTACTCTGGCGCTCTGAGACTTATAAGGATGACTGGTAAAATTCACGTCAGCAGTTGACATTCGTTACCATCCAAGTGAGGGTTATGCCTAGTGGTCGGTTCAAAGGAGACACAAAATGTATTGCTTGTCACGGCTAAAGCGTGTATTCGTATAGATCTTTATGAATAATCGAAAATAGTCGATTGAGACACCCCTTAGTCTAGTAATTTCTGATGGTGAATCATAATCTATCATTGATATGGACATCCCGGCCCAAGACAGGAACGGGAGGCTATGCTATCTTCGCACTCGGATCGGGGACATGACAACCGCCGACTCGCCGACACGGACAAGGAGTCGGACTAAAAAGGCCTTGTCTTGTATAACCACTTTTAATTCCACAAGAGAGAACTAACAATTACACGGGCCGGTTTCACCTCCACTCACTAGTGCCATGGTTCTTACAGTAAGAATCTGACAGCTCGTGGAAGATGATTTTGCTTTTTGCGGCCGTTGCAATGTGACAGCTTGGGGCTCAGGGATAGGGCAGTTACGCGTACACGTGTGAAAAGATGAGGATGGATTCGCCTGGAATGGGTGGTAAGATAATAGTACTTTGTAAATTGCGTTTAGATTGGCTTGGATATCTAAGCGTAAGATTGTTGGTCCATACATGTTAGTCCACCGCTTGTTGTGAAACGTGAAGGTACAATTAATTAGTCTCTATGGCTCGGAGACAAATCACTGTGGATGTGTCTATATCTACGGGTATTGTCATTTGTTAGAGTCGGGGTGATTATCATGCATCTCACCAAAGACCCAAATAATGGCTAAAGTCTAAACATTACAGTAGAGTTGGTATTGAGGTTCAAGATGACGCAAGCCAGCAAACAATTAAGCTTGTATCTCAAAGAGTTAGCTATATCGACGGAAATAAACCAAGGTTGAATTGAATATTCTGTCAATGACGCGTAGCTGAATTATTAGTAAGGCTCCTTGGCATGAGAGCCCTATGAGGCTATGCATCCTTTGGGAAGCTAGGTCGATGGTGATTGGTTGGATCGTGGATGACCCGTTGCTTCGGACTCGCTTCTCGCATTCTTTAGCGTTACATTTTATCTGATCTACCGCTATCTTTATCTCACCAACAGGGCTCCTTATTATCCATGCTCAGTATAGTACAGTACCGTACCTACGGGATAGAACTCTTGATTCTCAATAACTACCTATTAACACTACAGTCAGATGAAAGAGGATTACAACCAAAAGGACTCAATACGCAACCATATAATATTCATCAGAACAAACCAAATGCTGACGGGCTTGAAACACAAGAAGCAGTACCCGTCGATCCTCCACTAGCGTAGCGGCTTCGCATTCCTAGCCTCTGAATTGCTGACACCGCCCCGTAATGGAGGCTGACACTTCTGATTCATGATGATCTTTACTTGTTCCAATTGGGTCTCGCCTATCGTCTCTCGCTCAGCGACACGTCCGCGCGCTAAAATGCGAGTGCGATAGCTCAGCTTCCATTTACCTAGCTTAGGATCAATGAGCCTCAATCTAGCAGGGCTGTTGCATACACAAAGTCCGAGTCCGAACTGTTAGAAACAATATTCTGTGTTTTTACAGTCTTTTCATCATGTCTATATTAATGGCTGGATTCCCTGGCCAAGAAGTGTTTTTATCATCATCACACTTCAATCACAACAATCATCTACTATCACCTTCAACACAGCTTTCATATTAAGCTTACTACTTTCTATCATTAAACATACAAACCATTCGCTTCACATCTTATCTCTAGATCAAAATGCCTTACAACATGTCCATCACCCCCGAGGACGCCTTTGGCCCTGACTCTCCCTGCAATCTCGACACCTGCCCCATCGACTACAGTCTGTACGGTTACCGACCTTCTCTCGCTGCCAACATTGTATTTGTCGTTCTCTTTTCTCTCATCGGCTTTGTACATGTCTATCTCGGTTTTCGATGGAAGAGCTGGGGTTTCATGACTGGTATGCTTCTGGGTTGTATCTCTGAGGTTATTGGTTATGTTGGTCGTATCATGATGTGGTACAACCCTTTCTCCTTCAACGCTTTCATGATCCAAATTGGTAAGTCTTGATTATTCTATAATCCATCATCATACACTAACAACCTTTATTTAGTCTGTCTTACGATCGCTCCTGTCTTCTATACTGCCTCCATCTACGTCACCCTCTCCAAGGCCATCAACTACTTCTCTCCCGAACTCTCCCGCTTCAAGCCTCAACTCTTCATCTGGATCTTCATCCCCTTCGATATCGTCTGCCTCATCCTTCAAGCCGCTGGTGGTGCCATGTCCACCGAGTCCGACAGCCAAGTTGGTGTTGATGTCTCCATGGCTGGCCTTGTCCTCCAGGTTGTCGTCCTCGTTGCCTTCATCGCCGCTTTCTCCGACTACATGATCCGATACTGGCGATCTGGTCAGGCTCAGGCTTTCGGCTGGCGCATGACTGCTTTCTTCCTTGGTCTCTCTGCCTCCATCATCCTCATCCTCACTCGATGCATCTACCGTGTTGCTGAGCTCCGGGAGGGTTACGATGGTGATCTGATCAAGCATGAGGTTCCTTTCATCATCCTCGAGGGTATTGTCATTGTCCTCGCTGCTGTCGCTCTCTGCTTCGGACACCCTGGTCTCGTCTTCAACAAGAGCGAGGTTACCAACTCTGTCTCTCAGGTTGAGAAGGGTGTCACTTCCGGTTCAGACAACTAAGCATTCGTTGCTACTCCTCAAGAGCCCACGCTTTTGAGCTAACATCTTTCTTTACTATTATGGATATGAACTTGGTTATTGTTGAGCGGGGAACTTTCCTTTGTACAGCGATATTACGACTGGCTTGTGTTTATTTGTTTTGTATTTCGGACGGATAGAACTTGATACCTTACAGCTCTGGCGATACAAATCCGCCATTGAGCTTTGTATGTTGACAGAATAGAATTAGGATGGAACAGATATTTTATACG
Organism: Fusarium citri; assembly: GCA_004367485.1. Classification (NCBI taxonomy): domain Eukaryota; kingdom Fungi; phylum Ascomycota; class Sordariomycetes; order Hypocreales; family Nectriaceae; genus Fusarium; species Fusarium citri. The sequence continues at coordinate 187,995 of QHHH01000092.1, forward strand.
AGAAGAACAATTACAATACTTCGGATGTTATATGAAAAGTGCAAACCCATTTAATGCGTGCAGACAGTTATCATTCTATCATTCATTATAAAAACAGTTAATTGCCCTTCAAAGTGATTGCTTTATGACGCTTGGAAGTTGATATAGCGTCGCATATTTTATGCATACCTCAGCATCATGTACTATCAGTTGCCTCGCCACAAATCAACTCAGAATTCCAATGTCATATTACCTTGCGAATATACTACATTAAATGCTGTTCTTTCCTCATGCCCATGGCCCATGATGTACTTCCGCATTAGGAAGCTCCAAGCTCCGATAAGATAAGCCCCGCTCAGTATGTGGCAGGTACGGCACTTTTGGATGCAGCTTCCCGCAGTAACGGACCAACCACATGACCCGGTTTCCTAACGACGTCTTCCATCTCCAACCTTAGTTTTAAACTCCCACCGCTTCCTCTACTCTTCATCATCTCTTCACCAGATGCTAGCTCTCTTTCGCCTTTCTTCACGACGTATATCAACAACCAGATCCGCAATTGCTACCCCGCGCCCGTTCGCATACAAGTTCTCCACTTCTTCGCCCATCATGGCACCTCCTCAGGAAGCTCTCGACTTTGTTGACTTTGTCAATGCGTCGCCAACTCGTCAGACTTTCTTCCCTTATCTTGTCGAAACTCTCGCTAATAGGTCACAGCCTATCACGCCGTCCAGTCAGCTTCTGCCCGTTTCGAGAAGGCTGGCTTCAAGCTCATCCGCGAGCGCGACTCGTGGGCTTCAACCCTTCGACCTGGCGGCAAATACTACCTTACTCGCAATGCATCCACTATCGTCGCCTTCACCATTGGCCGAAAGTGGCGTCCCGGTAACCCTGTCGCCATCGTTGGCGCTCATACCGATTCTCCTTGCCTTCGATTGAAGCCTGTTTCCAAGAAGACGAACGTTGGTTTCCTCCAGATTGGTGTCGAGACATATGGTGGTGGTATCTGGACCTCATGGTTCGATCGCGACTTGAGTATCGCTGGTCGTCTCTTGGTCAAGGAGGGTGAAAACTTTGTACAGAAGCTTGTCAAGGTCGATAAGCCTCTGGTCCGAATTCCTACACTCGCCATCCACCTCCACCGACAGACCAACTTTGACCCTAATAAGGAAACCGAACTTTTCCCCATTGCCGGACTCGTCGCAGCTGAGCTGAATAAGGGTGCCAAGGAGGATAAGCCCGAGGAGAAGAAGGATGAGGGTGAGGACAACGAGGACTTCAAGCCTCTGAAGGTTATTACTGAGCGACACCACCCCCAGGTCCTCGATGTTATCGCAGCCGAGGCAGGTGTTGAGGTCTCCGCAATTGTAGACTTCGAGCTCGTGCTATATGACACTCAAAAGTCATGCATTGGTGGTCTTGCCGACGAGTTCATTTTCTCTCCTCGTCTTGACAACCTTGGCATGACGTACTGCTCAGTAGAGGGACTCATTGAGTCTGTCAAGGACGAGTCCTCGCTTGAGGATGACAGCACTATTCGCTTAACCGTCTGCTTTGATCATGAAGAGATTGGCTCTACATCCGCTCAGGGTGCTAACTCTAACCTGCTGCCATCCGTTATCCGCCGTCTTTCAGTCCTCCCAGGAAACCGGGATGCCTCTAGTGAGGGCAGCTACGAAGCTGTTCACCACGAGGGCGAGGAGGCTACAGCATACGAACAGACTCTATCGCGATCATTCCTCGTATCCGCTGATATGGCCCACTCTGTGCACCCTAACTACGCTGGCAAATACGAGTCGTCGCATCAGCCAGCCATGAACGGTGGTACCGTTGTCAAGATTAACGCCAACCAGCGATATGCCACCAATTCGCCAGGAATTGTTCTTATTGAGGAGTGCGCTCGGACAGCCGGCGTCCCCCTTCAGCTGTTTGTTGTTCGTAACGACTCGCCCTGCGGTAGCACAATCGGCCCTGGTCTCGCTGCTGCTCTGGGTATGCGAACCCTGGATCTCGGTAACCCGCAGCTCAGCATGCACAGCATTCGTGAGACGGGAGGTACTGCAGATGTCGGATACGGTATCCGGCTATTTAAGGAGTTCTTTGAGAAGTATGGATCATTGGAGCCCAAGATCCTCATCGATTAAGCTTTAAGCTTTTTGAAGTGGAGTTATGATGATGTCGCATGATGTCAGTTGGAGTTGAGCGTGGGTGCATGAAACGTCCGGCGACATATAACGCCCGTGAGTTGAACATAGTACTATACATAAGTAGTTTTACATGTGTCTTGAATATACAAGTCAATGAGTTCAGCTGATCTATCATCAAATATAACCATATATACAATGGACATAGATAGACATATCCAGACATTGCCAACCCCGATCTTGATGCCTTTGTAACTCCATTATAACGCCGTGGGATATCTCTGGTGATTCATATCCAGAAGAGAACATCGTGATGCCTCACTGCCGTCCATGATCGTGAACAAACATTGCCTTCCTAGCAAATCCTCCCGGTGCTTTGTATCCTCGCTCGATCCACACGCTCCGCCCATGAAATACGAATGCCATTAAAGAACTCCTCAACACCATCCCATCTTTTCCTTTTTTGGTATCTTTGGATCTAATTAAATTGGTCCTCATCCTCGGAGGGCATAATCTCCGTCTGCTGGGAGTCTATCGAGTCTCGTCGACTTCTTGTCTCGACTGCTTCCACTTCCTCTTGAGTGTCAGGCATAGCAGGAGTTTCTTCGGGACTCTGCACGCGGACGACGCGCGGGGATTCGCGGGGCATCGGTCGTTGTTGGAGTTCGGAGAGGGGCACGGTCGTTTGGCCTGTGCGGACTTTGTAGTTGGCGAGCGATAGGCGAAGACGAAGGGTTTCTGCTCTCTGTTTCGTTTGTTAGTGGGCAGTTCATGTAAGTCGGGAGGGTTGGAAGAGGACTCACTTGTCTTATTTGCTGGCGTGTTAGTGTTGTACGTTGAGGTGTGGTTTGTTCTGTCGTTGTGGGAGCTGCAGCAGCTGTATCATGGTCGTCTGTGGTGGTAGCCCATGATGCGTCGTTGGCAGACGTGTCGAAGACGGAGCTCACGTCAGGACTGGCACTTCTCTCAGACGCGTCCTGCACAATTGAAGTCAGTAAGGTATTCCTTTGCATCCCATGATAGCTTTGTGTTATAGTATAGAAACACATACCTCATCACGTCCCAGACACGCCTTCTTGGCCGCCGGCGCGCTACCCTCGATATCGAGCAGCCTCTTCCTGCCCTCAATAGCCATCTTGACAGGACTGTGACCCAACGTAGGCTTGAACAAGTTCTTCGGTGTACCAAGCGCGTTGGCATCCAATGGAGCAAGCGCGCGTCGCTTTGCAGGTGAGGAAGTAGATGATGATGTCGTCGAAGGCTCCATTGCCTTTTTGTGTGTCCGTTATATAAACGTAGGGAGAACGGTTTCCAGGATTAGATAATTAAACTCAAAAGAGACATGAACAAAAGTGCTCGCGTCTTTGGAGGAAAGAAGGAAGGAAGGCGTTTTTGTGCCGTTGCGTGTTGAAGTATAGCGTGTTAGTGGGAACAGGAAACGTTGGATGGGAAAGTAAAGTGGTGGTTTTGTCTAAAGGGACGCGGGCGATAAGATAAGGTGGGGGAGTAGATTTTGGACGTTGGCGTTTTCCAGATGATTGGAGAGGATGATCTTAGTAGATGGGCGACCTTCCTGGTCAACCAGACACGACAACAAATAATATAAATATGAGAAAGAGGAAATCTATAAACAATTTGAAACGCACTATCTTCTGAATATATTCTTCCATATCATCAATCATCAATTTCTTCTGCTGTTCTCAGTACCATTCTTCTCATCATGACCAGCAAGACACCCCTCCTCTAAAGCGACGCCAATTAATACGCCCTTCACCCGTCACGTCCATAACCCTAACCCGCGAACCTCTTTACCTACATACACGGTCGCGCTCTATATCCTTGTCGTCGACCCCAGCCAACCTCGCCCATTTCTATTTACTAACTCCCGTTCTAGGACTAGCGCCCCTTATGTAATCTTCTCCGGCCCGTCAAGTGCAGACAATCGCGTGCCCGTGTCGTAGGGTCTTTGATCTAACCGCAACCGATTTAGTACTTCCGGGGAGGCGCGTGCCGAAGTGGAGCTGAATTTCCCGTCACGGCCCGGATGCAGGAACGGGAAGTCGGCCGCCATTTTAAGTTAATGTCCATTACAGATATCTTGAAGCACATCACATCACATCACATGCATTGAGTAACTGCGGTATAGCAAAATGCTGGGTATCATTTGCTCTGAGTCCATGTCTATGGAGCTCAGGAACTCCGACCGGTAATGCAGGACAAAGTTAACTGGACTAGATCCTCCACGCGCCTCAAAACTATCATCAAACAAGCCATAATGCATTACAAACATTGCGTCCTTCCATGGAACAGAACTCCCGTACACCTTCTTCCGAACCGCCTCCTGACTGCCATCCTTGGTTTAGAACAAAGCGCCTGCCATGATGTTTTCAACCCCTTCCACCTTTTACTGCCGATTGTTTGTCCCACGCGTCCTATAAGTACTTTCCAAAACGAAGAAGAAAAAATGTAAGTTGCGACTTCTAAACAAGAAGTTTAGCGAGATAATAAAATAACGAAAATGTGCCGCTGCTTGAGTAATATGTCTCAGGCTTAGCAGGGCATTCCAATTACTAGCCCGGTTGTGTTCTAAAAGAACTGGCTTTGTGCTTGTTCGCTGTTATCCAATACCGTTCAACGGCCTGGAAATTATGAAGTAGCCATGTAGTAATGCTGGCTACTATCAAATTGGAAGGGTTTTGAGAAGTCTATCTTGACATCGTCCCAGTCCGGTTCTTGTAGTGATGGCTGATCGAATAGCAATGCGGCATCTGCAGCTAGCATGTCGTTGACACCACCACCATTGGTGCTGCCCATGTTGAGCAATAGATCAGTATCCACGTTGTGCCAATCAAAATTGACTTCGAGACTTGTGCCTTCGGGAATATCACTGTTGGGCTCGCTGCTGCCACCGTCCTTGGCAGACTCGGGAGTGTCCCTGGGTGTCAGGTAGCTGAGAGCGTTGTAGTCATAAAAGGGATTTTCGTAGACTCCATATCCGCGCTCGACTCCGAGGTTGCTGACGAGCATTTCAGGGTCAAGAGTGACGTTGGCCCATGGATCAGTAGCACCATTGTCAGCAATCTTGACATCAGCCTGTTTGGGGGTCGCTCCAGCCTTAGCACCAACTTTGCTGTCTTGAGGCTTGCCCATGCTGCTAGCCGATCGCTTCATGTTGCCGTCAGTGGATACTGGAGTAGCAGCCATAGTGATAGGCGTTTGCCCTTGCTTAGAGTTCGTAACGCTCATTGCAGCAGCCTCAGCTTTCTTGACTGACCCATCGGGCTCAAGTCCCAAGGCCAGAGCCAGGTTCTCTGAAACAAATTTCATAGGGTCCTCCCGTGGCTTGGTGTGCTCCTCAAGAATATGCTGCTGAAGAGCTTGCTCAGTGCTGTAGCCAGTTGTCGAAAACTCGCATTCAGGCTCTTTGCAAGTGAGAACTGGCCTAGAGGGGAGTTGGGTTTCGGATGGTCTTCGGACATCAGGAGACGCCTTGTTTCCGGCTTTGGGCGAGGGAGTAGCACCCTGTGGTGCGCCGTTGGGCTTCGCCTTCTTGCGGGATGGTGGTATACGAAGATCGATCTGTTTGGGCTCGCCAACGTAGCTTGGGTTCCCATGAGGAGACGAGGCGCCAAACTGGAAGGGCGGCTGGGAGGTTGTAGGAGCTGCCGGTGCCTGCGAGCCCTTGTTACCTCCCTTGGGAGCTTGAGCGTGTGAGTTCCTGCGAGCAGTTTCGGCCAAAGAAGCAGGCTGTCCTGGTTGCCCTTGAACTGGCTGCTGCCGGGGTTGGTTCGGCGGCTGCTGGAACGCTGGCTGCTGTGATGGAGCTGGCTGTGCGTTCTGTTGTTGCGGTGTGGTTTGCGGCTTGCGGTTCATATACATACTGTGAGCTATGTCCTTGGCCATAGTCTCAAGCATGGCTCGGGCGTTGTCGATCTCGGCGGAATCAATCGAGAATGCGTTCTTGAGAATAGACATCTTTTCTCCATCGGCAAACTGTTTCAGGATTCTCCATCGCTGGGTCAAGTCAGTACGTGCTGGTTGATTAAAGCCTGGATATTAACTTACCATGCGGAAGAACATCTTTGCGCGTGCGTCATCGCGGGTGATGTTGTACCACTTTGTCAAGCCACGGCCAATCTTGGTCATGTCCACCACAATCTTGGTGAGCTTAGCGGCCATCTCGTTGTGCTCTTCTTGAGTCATGGGGATATCGTTCATGGCCTCCTGTATCGACTTCCGTTGTTCCTCCTGTCCAAGCGCCTTAAGGCGTGCCATGGTCTCATTGCCAGCCTGTGGTGGTATTGTACCAGCCTTGCTCATCTGCGCTCTTAGTATCTGAGCTCGTTGCTCAGGGGGCAGCGAAGCAAGATCCTGGGGGTTCATCGGCTTGGGACCTTGGGGCTGCTGCTGTTGATTAGGCTGCGATGCAGGTCTCGCAGGTATTTGCTTTGCGGGTTCCGGCACATCGATACTGTCGTCGTTGCTTGGGCGCTTGAGATTCTTCGGTGCGGCTGCGGGAGATGGGTTAGGAGGTTGAGCACGGTTGTTGGCAGGTTGAGGTCTAGCGTTTCTTGTCTGCTCGGGAGTAACGGTCGGTTGTTTTTGGCCCGCCTGTTGGGGAGTAGCATTCTGGTTTATCGCATTTGGCGGTGGGACATTCTGAGTCTGAGGCGTCTGGTTTGGCTGAGGCGGTTGCTGGAGCTGCATCGGGGCTTGTGGTACGGGCATTTGGTTCGGTCCTTGCTGACCCGGGTTCTGGTTACGGGCCAATTGAGCCTGGGCCTGGGCCTGCTGCATCCTTTGTTGTTGCTGCATCCAGGTATGCTTCTTCATCTGAATTACTATGGCACGCAACTGATCATCGGAAGCGTTTTGCAATTGAGGCTTCTGGGCTCTGACCTGCGCCATCTCGTGGGCAGTAGCCTGGAGAATATGAGGCGGAAAGTTTCCCTGCATCTGTGGTCGAGCTCCCTGCATAGGAGGGGGACCATGTCCCGCTGCAGCCTGCATGCCTGGATTAGCAGCATTTGGGCCGAGTTGTTGCGGCTGCTGAGGTTGTTGGGGTTGCTGCTGAGGCGAGAACTGTGGCCCTGGTTGCTGCCCTTGTGGTTGCTGCGGCTGTTGCTGTGGCATCATACGCCGTTGAAGGATAAGTTGGAACTGCTTCTGCTGGATCGCTGCCAACTGATTCCGCATATGCTGGGTGTTGTTGTTCTGCTGGAGCCATAGCTTGAGCGGTCCCCATTTCTTGATCTCAGGAGGAATTTGGCCTTGGAGCTGCGTGGCAACTTGAGGTGGGAGGTCCATGGAGTCCATCATGGCCAATTGCTGGTTCGGGTTGAAGCGAGGCATTTGCCCTTGTTGCTGATTACCATTTATTGGCACACCTCCCTGTGGCTGTTGCATACCGACTGGCACTTGGCCGCCCATGTTAGGGTTCATTTGGGCCATCTGGCTGGGGGGGCGATTAGGCATTTGCCCAGGAGTGTTTTGTCCGCCGTTCTGGCTGATCTGCTCCTGGCGCTTGCTTTGCCAGCGCTGCATGACTTCATTCAGCTTGTCTGGGGTCAGCCCGCTGACCATTGCACGTTGTTCTTGGGGAAGACTTGCAAGCATGTTCTGGAAGGTCTGATTGTTAGGTCGCTGCGCTCCTTGATTGAAACGCTGGTCTCCAAACTGTACCCCGCCCTGGCCTGCAGCCTGGTTCATGTTCCCTGGCCGAGAAACCGGCGTGTTGAGTGTGTTCATGCCGGGGCTTTGGGAAGGCTGCATGTTGCCTCCCATGCCTGTTTGATTTTGCATCTGCTTCATTTGCTGGGCCTGAAGTTGTGCTTGGGACTGTTGTGCAGCTTGATTCATCTTCATTTGCTGAAGGTTCATGTTCTGGTGCGGCTGTTGCTGCCCTTGTTGCTGGGGTGGCCGGGAACCTTGGTTCGGGCCTGGTTGATTCGCTGCGTTCTGTCCGGTCGGCTGTGGCGTTGGGTTTCGGTTTTGTCCTGCGCTGGCAGGTACTACCATCTGCCCAGCTTGTTGCGCCATAAGACCGTTCATTTGTTGGTCCTTGATGCTGTCCATATTGGGCGCAAAAGACGTGAACTCGTTGTTGCCTTGATTATTCGCCATGCCGTGCTGCTGTTGCTGCTGCCCTTGTTGCTGTTGCTGAAGTTGAGCCTGCTGTTGGCGGAGAGACTGCTGGCTTGCTTGCTGCTGCATCATTGGGGCCTGGTTATTATTGCCATTCTGTGCCATCCCTTGTTGTGGCTGACCCTGCTGTTGCTGTTGCTGCTGTTGTATCCTATTCATGTTCGCTTTAAGAACCTGGAACGCTTGGTTCTGATAGAACCACATCAGAGGATCCTTGCCCTGGTTGGTCATTTCCTGCAGCTGTGCAGGAGAGATTCTAGTTTGCAGCTGCAAGCGCGTGTTGTTCTTTTGTTGTTCCGAGGCAGTGTTGAACATCTTTGTGGCAAGCTCAGTCACCTTGAGCTTGTCTTGCTGCGAAAGTCTGGCCATATCTTGGGGGAACTGTCCTTGTTGAGGGCGATTTTGTCCCGCAGGCATACCAACCATCTGCTGGCCTGGACCCATACCACGGCCAGCTTGGTTTGCCATACCCATACCCATATTCATACCAGCATTCATGGGCATCTGCTGCTGTCCTTGGCCCATTTGAACGCCTTGCATTGGGTGTTGCATAGGCTGGAATCCTTGCTGGGGACCTTGACCCATACCACGTCCCATTTGCATGTTCATCATCGCTTGTGCTTGGGCTTGAGCTTGTGCCTGTGCGCTTGCGTTGATGTTATTCTGGAGGTTGGGCTCGTTGGCCTGCCGCCGTTTAAAGAACTCCATGATCTTTTGGCCCATCTCTTGATCGTAGGCTTCCTAAAGCGCTGTTAGTATATCGTGTAGAGGATAGTCAAGGATCCCAAAGTTCCACATACCTTTGTCGGGGACTTGTGAAAGGCTTCACGTTCAAAATTACAACCCCACTCTGCACCTTTCATATAATCGCCTCCGTTCATCGCAAGAGAGATGTTGGTGATCCTGTGACGGTTAGCGAGGCTCTAAATCAAGATAGTTTTTGGTGGGGCATACAGGTTCATAGTTTTCCCCATGCGATCTGAGATTGCTACATTTGACTGCCAACATCCTCCAGTAAATGGTTGTGTGTGTTGGACTAAGTTCTGGTAGACTATTTGTTGTAATTGGTTGGGGGTTGGCTTTCGCATCGGCTGCTGCGGCATCATTTGGCCGGCCCCAGCCATGTGCTGCATATTGGCCGCCATGGCCTTTGAAGATAACGGGACACGTCCCAGTCTAAGGAAGACCTGCTGACTCTAATAAGATATCTTGTCGTAATAGGATGTTGCGAACGTCGAACAGTTTGTAGCCTGAAGGAGTCGACCAAGTCTTGAGGATAAATAAACGTAGTCGAGCGGGTGCGTGTCGAAGCCAGACCCGAATAAGGCTTTGCTGTCGACGAGCGAGGCGGAGCTTGCGTCAAAGATGCCTATGAAAACACAGGGCGGTCCATAAAAAGGCGGTCGTTGTGCTACGAGGCAGCCAGGACTTGAAAATACCAATAAATAATTGGCTGCGCGTATCCGAACGTGCCCGAGTTTGAATATGGCTGTCTGTCTTGTTGAGGAGCGCGGCGCCAGTTGTGCGGCAAGATTCCAACTTTGTGACGTCGCGAAGAGGATTCGTTGCGATGGTTGTCGAGAGGATTTCCGCCGTTTGGGGATGTTCGCCCACGATACAAGAAACAAAGACAGTGGAAGACTTCCAGCTACAGTCGTGATTCAGACAGTCGGGTCGGTGTCGTCGAGACTGGCAAGCGTTGCAAAGTTCTGACCGGTCGAGGAGACGATGGAGGGTGATAGACTCGCGGTCGTGCGTGTGCGTACTGTATATGACTGATGGTGACGGATACAAAACTTATTAACTAACAAAAAAGGTTAAATTGAAAAAAAAAGAGTCGCTAGTCGTCAAACAGACACCTGAGTGATGTTTCCCGTCAAAGAAGAAAAAAGGTGAGAGAACATCAAACCCAGAGATAGGGCGGTCGGGTGCTGGGACGGACGACGGACGTTGGTGTTGTTTTGGTGAAAAGGTCGCAAGCGCCTCGAGTTGGGGGTTCCAAGGTGTAGTCTAATGGGCTGTGGAATTTTGGCAGCGACGGGAAGGCAGGCACCCTACCTCTCTACGCTGTCTTGACCCTGGCCATGTACCTGATACTTTGACACCCTCCACTCTGCAATCTGCTGTAATAGGCTGGGAGAGCTAGCTAAGGTGGGCGCAAACTACATGGGTCTTGGGTCTTCGGGGGGGGGGGGGG